>SCDY01000269.1:0-74147 GCA_004143825.1 Drosophila micromelanica
AAATGTAGAATTCATTAACACACCGAACCATGAACAAAAAGACCATCCTCATCAAAATCGGTTGAGTTTTGGCAAAGTTACGACTGGGTTAAGTTGAGATATATCCCTATATGGGAACACTACGGTATATATTTGAAAATTTTTGACATGAGTTTGGACCAAAAATTGTATTTTTAAATTCAAATGTAGAATTCATTAACACACCGAGCCATGAACAAAAATACCATCCTCATGAAAATCGGTTGAGTTTTGGCAAAGTTACGACTGGGTAAAGTTCAGACCTATCCTTATGTGGGAGCACTAGGGTATATATTCGAAAATTTTTACATACATTTGGACCGAAAATTTTATTTTTAAACTGAAATGTAGAATTCATTTAAACACCGAACCATGAACAAAAAGACCATCCTTATGAAAATCGGTCGAGTTTTTCAATGTTACGACTAAGTTAAGGCCAAGCTGCAGCACACCAATTTCTGTGTTTAGAACGTAAAATATATATGCTAGTATCAATCTGTTTGAAGAGCTATATCATATAGTTTCCATTATTATTATAATTTGTATTAAAATAAATAAAAAAAATTCTTATACAAATTCAATATCATTATGAAAAACAAATATTTGATTTAAACACTTTCAACTCCTAGACTTATCGCTGAATATCTTTCATTACCTACTTAAATGAACTGGTGGATTCACTTACAAATGTTAAAGGCAATGTGACAAGCGTTATTTAAATGATATGCATTATAAAAATTAAGTCGCAATCGGTTTAACAACCTTACGTGCATAATTATGCAGCTAATTTGCATGGCAGTCTATGCACATGTTATGCCCGTAACTCGCAGCCCGGTTTAATCATAGAACTTTGACTGAACATAGTCGGTATTTATAAACCTGGACAGAGTACGCGACAGGCATTTAGTGTTTCATAAATGGCAAAAGCCGTGTGTGCGAGTAGCGGTTGTTGGATGCGAGCAGAGCGCGCATAGCGTGAGCTCTGGCGATTGTATCTGTGAGATACATTTGCGCGATAAGGCGAGCGAGCGGAGCGCGCGCGACTCGCTGCCACATTGTTGATTAAAAATAAATTGTCAACTTTGACAGTGAAGCGGCAGTTTTATTTATAAACTAAATGGGTGCGCAATGGAATTTCGCTCAACTGGCGAAGGGATCCGCTGGAGCTCGACTCGTTGCGTATCTGGAAATTGGCATTTTTATTTTTGGCTCTCTCTCTCTCGGTTCTGCGTTGGCAGACATCGGGGAGACTTTGGCTTTAGCTGCGGATATGCCGCTGCTCTTGGCACGCGCTCCGGCTGCCTGCTTGTTTATTCTTGGCCGCTGACATCAGACAGACCAAGCAGCTAACGGAATGTCTAATGCATGAAGGGACCGCCCAAGCGCCGCACCTGCACTGTCTTTCATTAAAATGCAGCGATTAACACTTTTTGCCGGCCCCCTGGTTTTTATTTTTTTTTTTGTTTTTTCCCTGGAAGAGCCCGCACTAATGGGCAGAAGTTAGCTTTTCCCTCTCTCTCGAGGAGCGGGGCTCGCTTCCGTTGCGGCACGCGTTGCCTGCGGACTTCTAAGCAGGCTTTGAGCCGAGGTTGACAATTGCATTGATTGTGCATTTTTATTGCTCGGCTCATTAGAATAGAATAGCAGCTAGATTTACACGCAAGAAACGGCCTAATGGATCCAGTGGCAAACCAGAATCAGGGCTTCTTCGGACTGCGATCATTTATCAACGCCTGATTGCGTTTGCCATAAGCCATAAACATGACGCAGCAAAATCGAAGCTGATAAAAAAAGAAAAGATGCAACGAAATTTGTCAACCAGATATCCAAAAAATGACACAACACAAAATGTAAAATGCTTTTCAGCTCTCTACTCTGAGAACTTTTTGTCGTTCACATGGCAGCTAATGAATCTTATCTGCCACTAAAGTAGGCTGCCTTATAAGGTGAGAGAGAGAGAGAGAAAGGGAGAGATCGAGGGACTGAAAGGCGCTTAATCCTCGCGATGATTTGACGCTTTCAGCGCGCAATTTGTATACTCGTACTTGGAATGAGTACAGCATCAAAATGTCAGCCAAATTGCTTGTAATATCCATATAATTAAATGAAAAAAAACGACATTTTTTTGGTTATGATTATATTATTATTCATTTCTCATGGCATACTAAATTTCAGCACCTCAATTCTAATAAGCTCAATAAATGTGTTTATCAACGTCAATTTATTGATACTTACGGAACTTGAGATTTGTTCCCAGGCACCGACAACAAAAGCGATTTATGTAAAATGTTTGTTAAGCATTTGGTGTAATGTCAATTTTCCCAACACCTTCATGAATAAGATCAATAAACCAATCGAACATATTGAAAACTCATCAAATGGAAATTATGCACGACGATTTGTGTATACGTAATGCCCGGCGTACACCTCAGCGACCGTTATTTGACTTTCCCAACATAAGTACAATAATCATAACTCGAATTGGAAATTATGTAGTGCCTGACAGCACCCAGACCAAGTGCCTTCCCCCAATAAGGGCAATCAAACACAAGACAGAGAATGAAAGACGCGGCGTACGCAGCATAATAAACTAAATGGTAAACAAATATTGGTAAACAGAACGTTAAAAGAGCTTTTGATTCTTGGTGAAGTGACAAATTGGATGTGTGGGGCGAATTCGACAATCTGTCGGTATCCAAAATATTCAACTCTGTTTAACCAAGTGCAGCGCAAGTGCAACGCGAATTGGGTCGGGCTACCTGTCCGGCGGGACTTATTCGATTCTCCCTGTCTCATATTTCAATAATTCTCCAGTTTAATTTGTTTAATGCCTGCGTGTGGGCGGGAGACATTTAACGATAGATAGCCAGATAGTCATCGGGTTGCTTAATTGTCGTGACAAGTTGACAGTTCGCATGAAAGCCCATCCATTGTTCCCCGGGCCAACTTTTGAGCAACTGTCTGTATTAAATTTCGAGGCTCAGCCAGGCAGAAAAATTTTCTTTCTTTGTTTGCCGTGCTGTGCTTTTCTTTCATTCGTTTTAGTTTACATTATTGTATTTATATATATTTATATATATGTGCATTTATCTCACTTGACCCAATTTCTGCGTGTCGCATGGCTTATTAAACGCGTGTAGTTCGACTACCAAAAGCCGTTGTTACGGCCTGGGTGGCGAACGCGGCTTCTAAAAACTCGCATCGACCGCATCGATGATTCATTTTTGGTTACATTTCGCCAGCCACTTTGGCTGCCTGGTTTGAAAGTATGCAACTGGAGGCCCGTTGGGCTCTATGCGTCAGACCTTAGCCATTTCAAGAACGCGAGACGAGCCCGAGGGGCTTTGGCTCTGACCATGTTATAGTAAAGTGAGTAACTGAGCTGGGTGGAAACTAGATGACAGACAATAATGTGATTTTGACACGAAATTTGATTTTATTTCAAAACTCTTGTTAACAAAGTATTTGTCAAGTCGATATGTAAAATTGGCCTAAAGTTTAAAATTTTTTATAAATATATAACAGATAAACGTAAATTTAGTAAAATGGAAAACAAATCCATTGTGTATAAGATGCCTCTGATTGATTACTACAAATTATTATTTTTTTTTTAATTTTTATTATATTTGAATATTGGTCAATAGAAATTATTATTTCCACAAATATTTGTCACGTTGGAATAAAATTGTCTAGTACATTTTTTAATTTATTTATAATATCACGCCAGCGTAAACAAAGACAGCTTTAAATGTTGTTTATTGCTTCTGTATTAATGAGAAAAAATTAAAAAATAAACAGATATAAAAACGTTGACAAAGGCGCAATGATTAATGTGCCACACACTCGCCAAGGGGACTGATAATCGCTTTTTAAATACGATTCTAATGCGCTAAAAGGGGGCAATCGAGCGTGGACAAAAGAGAGGCGCGACAAGGTGAGCAAAAGTCGCCGATCACCGGGCCAAGGGGTAAGCCAGTTCTCTACCGGTGGCAAAAAAAATTGAAGAAGAAGAAAAACGGCCTATTGAATAGTAATTTGCATTTTATAGGCATTTATGCAGCGCACAAAAAAAACTGCGCTCAATGATGACATTAGAGGACCCCGAGAACGGCACGCCTCGAGGGTTTGAGATAAAAACGATTTATGCGTTTTTGATGATTGCAAAACTATGGAAATTATGTGATAAGATTGTCGTTGATCCCCCCTCATCGTACTATGTACTATGCAAAGTACGCGTGATCGAAGACAAGAGATCCGCATATCCAGTCGATCTTCTTACAAAAAAAAAAAGGAAAATGCAAAATCATTTGCCTGGCCCTTTGCACGTGCGGCGCCCCATAAATGCAAGTTCTTTGTATAGTTACAGCTTGTTGTTGCTGTTTTTGTTGTTGTTGTGTGATCATTTATGGGCAGAACAGAGAGTGTTTGTCATCAGCCTCATCTACTTTATATTCATGTTGCGCACATTGTGCATAAGGAGGGGCAAAAGAGGCTGCGATGATTAGACAACATTTGCGACGACTTTTGTCACGTTTAGTTAACGCTTACTTTGAAGGGGTTTGTAGTTTGTAATCAGTTTTCATGAGGCTGCAGTTGGTCTGAGCCTTAACGGTCTTTTGACATAACAAGCTTATTGGTTCACTGTGATGAGTCAAGGCATCCGAATATCACTAAAGAGTTTTCCATTGTGCGCCCTATTAGGCGAATATACTTTGACGGTTCCAAGTCATTAAGTTTTTTCCAGGCAAAGCGCTTGTCATACTGCTGCCACCTATCTGGCAGAAATGGGCAGAAGAGGAAGAGTCGACAAAGAGCCAGCATATGTATACTTATTATTGTATTAAGTGACCGTTAATTTACTCAACGCATCGGCCGGTTCCTATAATCCGTTACGGCTGGCCGCCGTTTTACATTAATACGCCAATTTTTATTTTATTTTTTATTTTTATTTTTTTTTGTTACAAAAGGCCCAGACACAATGCCCATATCTGGCCGAGCCGACTCTGCCAAGTGACTGTAATTAACATTTTTCGCATTATAATTTGCCCCTTTTTTCCGCTTTCCACTGAGTTCGTCAACTCAACTGGGCTGAGCTGGCTTTTAATGTGCGCACATTTGCAGAAGATATGCTTGGGGGAAGGGGGCGTGGTGGGAGGAGGCAGGCGAAGACAGCGGATGTGGAGACAAGCCGCTGTAGTTAACAACAGGCAAAAGCAACAACAGTGAAAACAATAAAATAAAAATCATAACAAAAATGTTTTTACATTTCATTTCCACTCGCGATGACTAATAAACAAATGGCAACGTCTGTTGCAGTTACTTGTAAACAGAGAGACAGACAGGCAGTGTCTGTAAAAGTGCGTTTACAGCGTGGGAACTGTGAAATTATCGAGCCAACAAGCTTATAACAGGCGGGATTAGCCATCATTAAAGTAAAAAATAATGTATTGATTTTAAAAATAAATAATTAAATAATGATTATTATTTAATAATTTTAATGCAATTAGTTTACTCTTAACAATTGGACTTAAATATGGGTCGTATGACTTTTTGGGCACGATCGCTGATCATATTAGCCTCACTGTACTCTAACTCTTTGCCAGCTTGGCGCAACAGGATCAAATTGACTTTTCTCCTGATCGTAGCCACGCCCTACAACCACAAATTAAGGCAGGCAAATGAGTTGTGACTTCAGATGAGCTGCCGCACGATTATCCTTTCGACCGGTTTTTGGAGCGCACATCTATTGACAAGAGGCTGAGACACAATACGAGGATTACAACATGGTTTAGATGGTTTATTTTAAGACAAGTTGGTGCTAGGTGAACTCTCCACCCTCCGCCCCTCCCGTTTGCCTTATTTGTATTGTAACGCAAGTCCATAAATAAAATTTAAGTCCACTATACCGTTGTCTATTTTTCCAAGCCCAAAAACCTTTAACGGCAAGTGACGCCAAATTTGGGTAATTACATGGGACAGACGGCCGGACAGCAGCACCGCGCAGCGCACTCCGGCAATGGCAACGGCACCGCATGGGACCACAGCCCAACCACATGTATAAAATATTAATCAAAATCACAAAAGAACAAGCACAAAAAAAAAACGAAGAATCAAAACAAAAATTAAAAAATGAAAAAAAAAACCCCAACAGCAACAACAAGAAAGCGTAGTGGAGAAAAAGCATTAGGAAGGGAGGGGGCGACAGGTGGACAGAACGACAGACAGCAAACGTTGCATGGATGCAAAGCACTCTATAAACTTAAAGAACGGATCGAGGAGGGAACGTTAAACGGGAACGGGTAGGGGAAGGGGAAGGGGAACGGAGCACCTAAACTTGTTATACGCAATCGAATCGAAAATATGGGCGAAATAAAGCGACGCTCCGAGTCGTCGGTTGGCGGCGAAGAGGGCGACGAAGTTGTCGACGGTTTGCGGCTGTAAATCTAGAACTAGTTTTATTTTATTTTTTTTTTTTTGTATATGTATATAGAATACATATATACGTACGTACGTATTTCTCTTCAACCCAATGACGCGGTATAAAAGAAAATATTGGACACCTGCACGGTTTCGAATCGCAGCAATAGCAACAAATACAACAACGAGGCGTATGAGGGACAAGTGAAGCCCAAAAACCCGACAAATGGACGGACGGCGAGCGGTGCGACGAAGCGACGGTTACGTGGGGCTAAGCGAGAGCGATAACTGATGCAGAGAACAAACCAGTTCAAGCCGAATCGTCTATACACTTAACGATAGTAAATCACAAATAGATATACATACATAATTGCAAGATCAGGCAGATAAGAAATATACCTGCCAGCTCTATTAAATGCACAAAAATCAGCTTCTTTATCAGCTCCATTAGATCTGTGGCAAGTGCTTGGGCAAATCAATATGCTCTGAAGCAGAAAGAGTAAACGTTCAAAAAAAAAAAAAAAGAAAAAAGATGCAGGCGTGACGCGTCTTAGATTTTCGTCTAGGTACTCCTCCATATGTAGCTGCAAAATTTTGCCTGTCCTGTATCTTGAGAATACAACAACCAAAAAAAGGCAACCGAGCGTGGAGCGATGGCAAAGAAGAAGGACGAAAACTAATGGCCACGCTTTTATTTCCAAGAAATTTAAAACTTTTACGAAAACGAAAGAAAAAATGGTGTTAGGGTGTAGACGGCCAACCGGAGCCACTTAAGAACACATGGTACACTGCTCGAGGATCTTTTGGGCAGTTTAGATAAATGTAGACAGCCAGCAGGTAGCTGCCAAAATGGTAACTGGTACCGGGTAGCTCTGACCCTGTGTGTGTGTCTGGACAGCTCAAGGAATTGGGACTCGGCATTATTTTGGGTTTATTGTTCGATGCTCTCAAAGGTTTCTCTCTTATTTATTTAATTTGTTTTCTTTTTTTTTTGCAGACAGAGGATGCGGACTAGACATTTTCGTATAATTTATGGGGCTGCATCTATTAAATCGAAAAAAGAGAAACTACTATTATGGGCCTCTGACGAGGCGTGCAAATTAAAAATTGTTTCTGCAGAAAATTCAGCAACAAATATCGCATAAAAAACATCTGTGAATTGACAAAAGAGTCGACTTCCATTTAAGGTAAATCAATTTAACGCGGTTCGCAGTCAAATTGTATTTGTCAGCTTAACTGGCCAAAATCAGCCAATATGGCCATAAGGCGCTCAACTCAGCGCCTCCTCGTTCAGTTCAGTTTATGTATATATACATTCATCATATATATAACTGTACACTCGAGAGTTTCAGTGCCACAGAACTGCGAACTGAGAACTGTTGGCTGTCGGCACTCGAGACGCTGCCGTTGATTGCTTTTTGAACTTTCCGACTTTCCGTAAGAGCCCCTTTCACTCGGCTGGGCCCCCGCAACCCACAAGTCCAGTTCAGTCCGAGTGGCATTTATGCATAATTAATAAATTGCCTCGCATGCAAACGAAGACGGGGCGCAGATTGCAGCGATAAAAGTGGCTTGCAGCCCGCCTCATGACTAAAATTAAAATTATCCTTACACGTTATTGACAGCCACTGCAAAGGCAACAACAACAACAACAACAACAGCAACAGTTGCGAATCGTAAAACAATCGAAACGTCCCAGCGTCCGCGTCCCAGGGAATGAGTCGGTATCTGCTGATAGACGTCCCCGTCCAGAGACGTCTGACGGGGCCAAGAGCCAATGCCAGAAAAGATCTTGAGAGGCGATAACGTATTGGTGCTTGAGGAAGTCAGTCAGAGCTCCAGTGCGCCGATGAGTGGGCTTAAAGACTAAGCAGATGAGTGGAGTGCTCCAAAGTTGCCCGGCCAACTGAAAAGGTTCAATAACTGCAAGCCGAATTGAATTGCAGAAAAAAACAATTCGTTTTACTTATGTATATAAATATATCAAATACAGCTTAAGACAGCACAAAAAACCTATCAAAAATGTTATAAGAGACTTGTTTAGAAAATAAACTAAAGGAGTCTTATTATTGCTTTTTATGGTGAATTTGTGAACATAACATAAATAATAAAATAACTATTCCATTTTTAAGAATATGACAAACTAGACAAACTAACTACTACTATTAACTAATTAACTATCTTACTAATCTAGTCATAAGGTAATTTTAAATGTACTAAATAAAAACCTTAAACAAATGCAGATCCTTTAAATTGGTCTTATTAGAGATCTTGCATAAATTTGTAAACTCTGAACGTTTCGAAAATGGGTAATAATTAAAAATTATTATATCTTCTTTTTTTTAATTTTATGACATATAGGTATAGTTATTCAACCCAAGTTTTTTTTTGGTTTTTTAATAACATATAATAATATAACATTAAGAAGGTGCTTGAATAATAAATTGTTAATATGCATAAAATATATATAATATATGCTTATAAAAAAATTAAAATTATAAAAAAAAATTGAGAAAATAAACATTTTTAAAATTCTCACGCCTGATTTGGTTGAAATTGTGCAATTAAGAAGTAGCCTTCATAATCTCATTATTGTATGCGCACTGATTTTGATTTGACCCAGAAAATTCTACGGCCACCTACCCCAACAAGGCCATTAAAAAGCGCCTAAACCACATGACCCACTTTCACTGCACACAAAGTGCGAGCAGCTGCAGCAGCAGCAGCAGAAAAGAGCCTACTTTCGATGACATATTGTGAAATATTGAACAAAGTGGACAACCCTTGAGCGAGATACCAGAGAGAGAGAGAGAGAGAGGGCAAGAGTCGAGCGCGTCACAGATGTCACATACATCACTTATACGACGCATGGGACAGTGAAAACAAAAGGCGAAACTGGGAACGCTTCCGCTTGGAGACCTGGAATACAATATTGAAACGCCCACACACAAACACACGCACACACACACCAGCTGAGTTAAGAGCTTTGTTGGCAACAAACAGCAACTTGTCAGCTGATTAACGAGACAAGGCCAACGCGCCGCATTTGGAGGCATGTTTCAAAATTCGAAGAACTCGAAAACAGACAAACGGAAGGCATTGCATATTTTGTAAGCGACTGCAGCAACTGATAAAATTCTTTATTGTTTTGCAAGAGCAGCAGCCAGGGAACAATTAACAGAGTTCAACCCCCACAGAGAGCTTCTCGTTCATAATGGATCATTATTATGTGGGCGGGGCAGCGTTTCCCGAATGTATGTCAAATTTTGTTTATCGCTCGCCGCGATTTGTGTGTCACCAGCGAATTTTGCGTAATGATTTTACAGTGAGTGCTGCATATTAATTTTTCATTAGGTTTTAATTAAAATTAACTTTACTTCACGGGAACCGTTCAACTGCTAAACTAATTAAAGAGCCGTTTTATTTGCCAGCGGCAACTATAAATACCTGTTTCATGAATTGGCCATTTGGCAGTGTGCCCAATTTTAGAGTGTGGCGTTAACACCATGTTGGAATGGGATGTTTCTCGTAGCCTCTAATTGAATTTCTTTAAATTCTACTTTGCATTTAAATCATAGCTTGGAGATATTTAAATTTTCAATTATATTTTCTATTCGTCTTTATTTTAGTTTCAGAATTTATGATTTTTTGGGGATTTAAAATCTTTCATGCTCGTTATTTATAGAATTTATTGTATAGCTGTTGACAGATTCTAGGCCCAATTGCAGTTTCTGCACTTTGCCATATGCTAAATTAAATTTTCCAAATTCGTTTTTTCCTACACTTTGGCGTTATTTTTAAAGATTTTTCCAGTTCGTTTGTGTCGCTCACATGAATGGTTCAGATCCAGCGAATTTTCCTCACAAAATTCAAATATATTGCAATATATTTTTCAATGAATTGGAGGTGTGAAATGTTTGCACTGCTGCCAAAGCACGCAACAACGAGACGCGAATAGGCAATTCTAAAACAAGTCAAAATGTTTTAGTCGAGAAGAGATACTCTGTAAAAATGTTGAAATTCCATTTTGATCATTTTATATTAATTTAAATTTTAAGACGCTGATCTTTGTTTATATTTTCTAAATTTCTAAATATTTTGTTCTACCCGTTTCAGGTTCATTTTTTAGTGCAGGGTATAAATAAACAAAACGGCATTCAAAGCGTAAAAGAGGCGGGACAACGGGGCGGTTCTTTTCGAAAAAATATTGCTAAACACATTGGATCATGGGCGTTGTGAGGCAAACTTGTCCACTGTGCCGTGTGTTTGCACATTTTGCATTTGATTAAATTTTTAGCAACAGATTGTAAACATATTGGTCAGGTTATATAGCAAAAAATTTACTATTAAAATTTGCACTGCACACCCCGGAAGCGTGTTTTAAATATAAAGTATTAAAAGCAGTCGACTATAATCTTTAAATTATTGAATAGTACGTTTTTGCAAAAACTAATTACACTTAGAAACCCATTAGACTTGTAATTAGGCACGTAACCTTCAATCATACGATATCATACATAATTCAAAGCGATATCGCAAAACTTGAGAACCATTCCACAAAAATTGAACCACTTGATCGACTGCCCGTCGCGGCATATTTGTCAATATTTAATTTTCAACAGTGGGCAAGAACAGCTGAACCAGCTGAAAACGATACCCGTGCCAAGGATGTCAACTTCTTGGACAGCTCTCGGCATGGTACTGCATAGTCAGAGTTCCCATAAGCGATGTGGTGTGGAGGCAACTGGATGTCAATTGCTTGGTTTTTATTTTCGGTTTTATTTTGTTTTTTTTGGCAAAGTGTAAACAAGTCGATTGGCCAGGCCAAGTAAGTGCGCCAGCAGCGTTTCAGCTTTTAACAATTCGTTTACTTTTTGTGCAATTTTAAAGCTCTTTGTGTGCATTTCTGTTTATTATCAGCGGCGTTTTTACAGCTACCATTAAATCTGAGAAAAACAATCGAGAATAATTTCAATTAATTGCCGCAAATCAGTTGGGAAAGCCAAGGCAACTACTGTCTATAAAACTCGCACATTAAAGTCAAATTCTCGAAACTGATAAAATGTGCAATTAATGTCAAAAATAATTAAAATATCATAACAGATCCCTTGCTATATATTGTACCAGCTCCTTATAGTTTTAATCGAACTAAATAAAGAAATTTCAATTAAAGTTCTGAGGCATGCCATTAAAACAGATTATTATATTAAAACCCTAACCACAAAGCAATCGAGCTCATAATTTGTCGATTTCTGAATAAAGACGCCAGGCAAAATGCTAATCACTGATCAGTCCAACTTACCTGGCGCAAAAAGCGAAGAATGCAACAGTAACACAAGTTTCGCATTAAAAAACAGGAGAAGAAGCCGCAAATGCTAAAACACAAAAAAAAAATAAATAAAACTAAAAGAACGAATAAAACAAAATTGGGTTGCCGCCGTTCTCGTCGTGTAACCCAATGCTGACAACAACGAGCGAAGCGAAGCGCCCTGCGCTGGATGAGTCATGTCCGTCGCGTAAGCCCCTGACCGCTGGACAGACCCGTGCCTGGCTGGTTGATGGGCACGATCGTTGAGCTTAAATGTGTGAAGCTTGCATTGGCAAAAAAAGGGCTCAGGGTCGGCACAGTATGAGTTTTGTTTTGACTGCAAACTACCTGAATGCGGCCCACGGTTCGTTTTGGGTCGTCTGGGTATTATTGGGGTTTGCAACAACTTGCTAATCATATCAAGCTTCAAATTGTTGATTATTTAATCGGCAAAAGAGATGAAGATCGCTGCTGTTGACTTTGTCTTGCGAAGATGACTCACGGTTTGCAGGTAGATCCTATAAATGTAGACAGAGCTGAACTTTAAGGCAGTCTGCCCGTTTGCTGATCTCCGTTTGGCTTCACTTTATTAGATGTTGTTGGGCCCTGGGCCCAGGTAGATTTATTGTATAAACAGCAAATGGGCAAATAAGCTGCGGCCAGGAAGGCAAACTCTTAACCATAGGAGCAACAACAATTATTTCTCTATATATACGTATTTTTTCTGCTTATTTATGGGTTTGGGTTTGGGTTTGTTCTCGGCTTGACCACTTGCCGCCCCAAAACCAAAAAATTGCATGGTGAGTCACCCGATCGGTCGATCTGTCGACATGTGCGGAAACTGAACTCCTTTTCCAGCAGCACTTTGTTATTATTATTATTTTTTGTTGTTATTAAAAAGCCAACAACAAGAAAAAAGAATTGATTGATTTTATAGGCGCGATAAGTTTATTGTAGCCGGGGCCTCGGGTCGGCCGTTTTGGCCGGGTCGAGATGACTAATGTTTGGTGTGCTCGTAATGAATTTGTGATCTCTTTGTTATGAGCCATTGCTTTAGCTATTGTTGCTGTTGTTGTTGTTGCTGTGTGTAAAGTGACGCGTTTAAAAAGCTAGTTATTAGCACTTATAATGTGTTGGCGTGTGTTTGAGACGAGTGTCATTGACACCTGAGTCCGGGCCGGGCTCCGCTGGGATTTGTATTCGTAAGTAGTTGAATAGTTTGAAGCGGCTAATTGGTAATTAAACAGGCCCAACTTACGGCTAATATGCATATAGGCGTACTGTGATTGCAGTATTGCTTTGAAGCTGGTTTTAGCTGGTAAATATTTGTCTTAGGCTTCAGACTTTTTTAGCTGCAATCGAAACGATTAAACGATTAAATGAAACATTGTCTGCCAGCCTAATGGCCGCCTTTAAACAAAAATGAATTAATTTAACAAACAAATGGCAAATAGAAGCCATAAATAAAGACCATAACTAATTGCTGACACAGTTAGCCAGACAAAGACATTAAAAGCTATTGGCGTGGGCGCCGGCGCACAGTCCACTGCTGTCAGCAAATGTTCCGAACGTGGCTCTGACATAAGACTCAAAAAAAAAACAGAATAATAAAAAACACATTAAGTCCAATTGGAGAATAACACCTGCAGTGCAAATGTGGAGCGCGTGCTTAGCCAAATGTGCTGACCTGGCAAACAAAAGCGAAACTTTTAAAAATTCATAGAAATAAAATTAACAGGGAAGAAGACTTATTTTCGGGTTCAACAAAAATACAAAACAAAAGTTGTAACATCCAGGTTAATTTCTATCTAAAGTTGGAATTAACTTAAATATGATATTCATCGATCAATAAAAAGTAAAGCTTATATTTATTGACGGTTTGAACTATTTATTAATCACAAGTTTCATAAAAATTAGTTTCGAATTGGTAGACGATGAAATCCCAAGTAGCTTGTATCGAGATATTATACAAAACATGATCAAAATTTTCAATTTTCGACAAGTGTTTAAAATTTTAATGTGGGCGCCCGCGACTTGATTTTGAGTTTTGAGAATGAAAATGGAAATGGAAATGGGCAGCTGTCATTAGAGTTGAGGCCCATAAAAATCAGTTTAAGTGCAAACAAACAAATTTCCAGTAGCACTTCTCAAAAAGAGATAATTTCATACATTTTCGAAAATGACGCGACTTTTATTTACGGGCAGTGCGCAGGCGCACAGCCTCAAGACCCGTCTAGAAATCCAGACATGGAGTTGACTTGAGTCGAGTTGAGTTGAGAGTTGAGCTGTTCGAGATGCTTTGATAAATTACAGACAGCTTTTTCTGTTTTCTGTTATTGTAAGAGCGATTTATGTGTGTGCAGGTAACAAGAGACGACAGTTGGCACGAGCCATAAATATCCATGCAGACGACGCCAAATCAGCTGCATCATCCACAACAACAATTACAACGTTTCAGGCCCCAACAACGCCCACTTTAAGCACCTATGTTGAAGCATGGAGCCCTCGTCACCTCTCAGCTGCACAATTAAAAAGTAGGCAGTGCCTGGACAAATAAGCCCAAAGCACCTTAAGAAAAAGTAGCTAAAATGTATTCTTTATATACCCGTTCACAACATAAAATCGAGTATATTAGGTTTATGCAGTGTCTGTCTTTTGACTGTCTGTCCGTATGAAAGCTTGAACCTCGAGTCTTCAAACGTAGAATATGTATTCTTGTATGGACGTATGCTTTTTGAAAATCATAAAAAAAAAAAAAATTCCCTTAGTTTTATACACTTAAAACTCCCACAACGTTGTATAAATTTAAAATTATAGTTTTAATCGAATTTTTTTTTGCATTTTGTCATCAAGATTGATTGAAAGATTACTCGGCTAGTCCTCCTGACCAAGAGTTTATATATTTTTAAATGGGTTTAGGGTATAAAAAAAAACGTTAAAATCATTTATCATACTTTATAATAACGTTCAAACCGTTTTTATGTGTACAAAGCTATGGTATGGTATGGTTGTTATAGCACTGTGAACGAGTATTGCGTTGACGGTTACACCCGACTGCAACACTATTTCATGTTATTTTATGTTTTTTATTACATTTTTATGTTTTCTCTTCTTTTAATTAAAAGGGTTACCAACTGTCTGACAAATCAGAAAACAAATCCAAACAAAATAAATGACGTTTACTTCAACACAAGCCACAGACATAGCTTTCTGGGCTTTTACGGCTCGGAGGCTCTACGATTAAACGAGTCATGGCCAAAGCTTTGGGTTCGGTTTTGAGTTTGGGTTCTTGGCCAGCCTACGACGACAGCACACAGAGAGAACAGAATGTGCAACAAGATACCCAATATTGAAATACACTTTCATTATATAAATTGAATTTTTGTAGATAGGTTTTTTATTTAGAATGCAAAGGCATTTAAATTAATACATAAACATTTTCATTTTATTTTTTAATTATAAACATGATACTATAGTAAAAGAAACCCATTTTGCAAAGAGTATAATCAACAGCAGACAGCAAGAAAAGCTAAGCGTCATTTGCTGTTGCCTCTTTTAGGGCTGCTGCTGTCTGGGCAACAACTACAATTATAACAACAACAACAACAACAATAACTGTTGGGTGTCAAGACGAAAAAAAATACAGCGCGGCTTTGGCACGTGCGCAGCCAGTTGGTTATAGCCGCCCCCGCCCCCGGCCCCGAGACTCGCCTGCCCGCCCCACTCTAAAACTGGGCTGCAGTTTCAGCTTCAGCTTCAGCAATGGGTTCAGCAACAGCTTGAGGTCCAAGCTCCAGCGGCAGCAAGTTGAGTTCCATTTCAGGTTTCAGCTCTTGAAAAATGACGTACAATAGCCCGCTTTTTTACCTTTTTTTCACTTTTTTTTTACTTGTGGTAAATCAACTTGTTTGTTGTCTGTGCAGAGAGTGGCTCAGGTGTTGGAACTGGCTTTTGGGATAGTTAGGTAGCCAACGTTTGATGACTTTGTTTCAGTATCTGTTGTAATCGCCGTTTTGGGCTGCGGCTTGATTAATTTACGACATAAGGTCAAAGTTTGTTGTCGTACACACAAAGCGTTTAGTTGAAGCTTTGGCTAATAGGTCAAGGCCCGGCTTACTAGTAATTAAATGGCTTAAGAATCTAAAGGCATTGTCTCTGCGCCAGGTCGAGTCGTAAAAATGCCGCAGATTATCCACAAAGGCGCACAATTTACAGGCGATCTCTGTTGGTTTGGCCACAACAATTTTGCCTCATTAGCCGCCACGCATGCGCCACACGAAAAGTACAGTTAAATGGCAACGGCCAACTGCTGATGCAGATGCAGATGCAGATGCAGATGCTTGCCAAGATACACGATAAAAACTCAGTCCTGGCGTCGCGTCGGCGTTGGCTTTGTGTGCCAAACGCCAGTGGGCTGGCCAAGCTACTCGAGTTACAGCTGAAGAGTCCAGAGTCTCCAGCTCCAGCTCTCAGTATGAATCTCTTTGTCAGCTTCTGTTTGCTGCATCCAATAAAAATGAAACCACATCATACTTCATACTTCATGTCTTCTGCGCCAAAAGCATGGCAAATTTGAAATGTACAAGCACGCCAATGGAGCCGAGATGCCCAGTTTGCCCAGCTGTAAGTGAGTGAAACACCTGCTCCTGGGGTCGGCTCTGGCGGATTGGCCGGCCGCTGTCAGAAGTGTGACGAGTTAGAAGCGAGTTTGTTGCTGGCCCGGCCAATTGACTCTTGTTGGTACCCTAATCAAAACATTAAACCTTTGCGGCACATTTGGCATGGCTTTATTAACGATCGTTGCTGAGGCTAATAGGCCTAGCTGCTGGTAATGGACTTGGATTTGGCTTCAACGAAAGCCCCAGACTGGGATAGTCATTAGCTGAAAGATTGGGGCGACTAATTTACTGTGATTGCTCCAAGAATTTAAAGGTGGGCATCGTTTGCATTCGAATCCCTTCAAAGCCAGTCTGAAATTGGTTATTAGTACAGCCCGATCAGGTGAGAAAATTATTTTATATTCTTTGGACTGTAACGCACACAATTTTTTCTTGAAGTAGTTAAGCTTTTGGGGGATTAAGGTAAGAGGATCATAGACCATTAACTAGCACGCCCATAATCCCAACAAAAGCACTGTGCTGAGATCCCGAACATCAACTGAATAAATCCCCACAACATGGAAGACGACGCGTTTCATAAATTAACTTTTTTACGCTAAACTGTAAATAGAGACTACTAAAAAAGACAAAGTTTAGTAGTTGCTAGACTAGCAGATGCCCTGTAATAAAATATTGATTTTTTATATAATTTGATGCCAATTTGATTGTCAATTTGATGGCATAGCGGGATAATTGGATTTTACTCGATTTGCCTTTGTTTCTCCTCATTCACAGGAAATAGCTGAAAATCGAAAATAAATAGATTTTATTGAATTGTTAGGCCAACACTTTATATATACAAATCCATATGTTTCAAGTTTTAAGACTCTAGCTACAATATTTTGTTCATTTCCCGAAAAAATAAAATAAAGATATATATGTTTATAAGTGTCCCTAGGACTAAAACACACCGTTAGCTCACTTAATGGCTATAGGGTATAATAGCACGGCAACAAAAGCAAAGTCTCAGACACTTCAAGTGTTGCTAAGCCCAAATATTAAACAAGATTTTTGACTACCAGTGTTAACACACATTGTGGTTGGTTTCCTGCACTCCGCAGCAGCAGCAGCAGCAGCAGCAGCAGCAGCAGCAGCAGCAACAAAAACCGTCAGGCAACTCTACAATTTATGGCCCTTAGAACAGATTTTAGACACGACGACAGGCCAAGCCACGGCCAGGGCCAGAGTCGCGAGGGGAGGAGAGGGGAATGACGCGACGCATGTGCACGCAAACAGGCAGAAGCAGCAGCAGCAGCAGATGCAGAAGCAGGACAGGAACTGGTTACAGCTAGGGAAGTGCTACCGTCTTACACGCGTTAGTCCCGCAACCCGCAACCCGCTGCTGCTAATGCTGATGCTGATGCTGCTGCCGTTGCGTTTGTGTCGCGTTCTTGTCAACGTTGCCTCGCCTGAGCTCGTCTCTGCTCGCGTCTCGTCTCGTCTTGTCTCGACAGCCGCAGCGTAACCCATAATTTTAACACCAATAATAAAGAAAACAGCAACAACAACAACAACAGCGGCAACGCCAACGTGCAGGTGTGCATCAAGTCGCAGTAGCTGCTCCGTGTGTGCCTGTATCTTGATATCTTACAGATACAGATACAAAACGTAACGCTCTCGTCTCAGCAGCAGCAGCAACATCAACAGCAGCAGCAGCAGGCAGCGCACTTGGTCATAAATTTACGTTTCAAATTGTCTGCCCGAAAACTGGTTTTGCCCACCAAAAGACCAAAAGGTTTTCATTATATTAGAGGAGTTGCCTGCCTTTGCTTTGCTTTTGCCAGTTTCCCCCCACCTCCTCCACAAACAATAATTGTTGTTGTTGTTGTTGCAACGCAACTTTGGCAGCTTTTGCTGGCAGCTAACAGCAAACAGCGCTCGATCTTCCTGCTGCTGTAGACCATAATATTAATTGATCCAGACAATGACAGACGCCGCCAACCCTTTGGATATCTTTCGGTTTTTGTTTTCCTATTGGGGACTAGAACCTACAATTTCGGTGTAATGTTACCAGAGCGTGTGAAAATTGAGTGTAATAATTCTTTTTAATATAAATTTGATTGTTATTAGGCAGATCCTCAGACATTACGTGCTGTTCAGAGAGGAAGTTGCTTATTACGAGAGGAACAATTGTCGAGCTGAGATTATCAAGTATCTCTTACATCACAAGTGTTCGTAACAGAAATTTATGCTTAATTATTATCATTTTCGAATCGTAATTAATTCTTTCGGAATTATTCATAAAAAAAACCAAAAATAACAATCAAACAACATTCCGCTGATTTCCGGACTTTTTTCGCTTTTTTTTCATTGACCCAATTTCAAAAATATTATGCACAGATCCTGTTGCCACACAAAAATTATATTAACTGTAAAATTCTGACAGGTCAGTTAGCTGATTTAAAAGCAGTTGCATGACAACCAGCCATAAAACCCCATAAAGGCCCATAAAAACGGCAGTCAGAGACAGAGACAGAGGCAGACAGAAAGATTAATTATCGCATTAATTAACTGACCCAAAAAAACGAAAGTTTCGCGAATTACAATGAGCCAGACACAAATAAAACCGGGATACAGTCAGCGAAAAAAAAGGCCAAACGAAAGTGTTAACAGTTACACGTATATATTGATCAAACGATCCTTTGGATGTTAGGGGTTTTCATCAAATAAATAAAATTCCAGGATAAAATTCACGTTTATCTGCTGATATAACATAAGACACATATCTGATCGGTATACAGACAAGGCCGCTTTGAACAGTTGTTATCCAGGAGTCGAACTTTCAGTATTCGAACAAGTCTCGTAAATCAATTGAACAATCCACAGATTGTCGATAGTCCCGTAAAAAATGTTGACCAGCTGACACAGTTGTCTTGGGCAAAAATAACAAAAGGGGGCAAAAAATAAACAATAAAAATGTCAAAACGTATGAGAATACAAGCGAAAAGCGAGCCAAAATCCTTAATTTGCAGAACATGGCGATCGGCGGCGATTGTGCAGTCAGTCACATGGAACACCACTTGGGTCACTTGGCTGGGGCTCCACTCCACCTCACTCCACTCCATCTCACTCCATTCTACTTTACTCGATTTCATTCGATTCGATTTGACTTGGCTCACAAAACTTGCATTGACAAAGAAACAGACCGAGGCGACAATGGGACCACGTCCAAGCACAAAAGTGCATTTTGCGGTTAAAGTTTGCACAAATGAATAAATTTTCAAATTGCGAATTGTATGCAAGCAACAACAACAACAACTTCAAAAGCTATGAACATGAACCAAACTTTGACAGCCAACTGCAAGTGTTAGAAAATCAAACGATTGTCTAAAAAACCTTTGCACAAAAAAAAAAAATAAACAAAACATCGAAAACTGGGCGTGTGCTCAAAGCGTGCAGGCAAATTAGGCAATTGCAACAATGTTTTTTTTTATCACTTTAAAAATAACAAAAAAACACACACACACACATTTATATGTGTATATCTAAATAGATACAAACAAGTATACATTTTCTGTAAATGAGTTTATAATAAGTAGCAAAAGTAATTTTTTGAATCCAGCTTTAAGCCAAAAATTTGCTTAAAAGAATCTATATAATTTATAAACTAATTATAGAAATATAAACTAAAGTAAAATTCAATAATTCGCATATTTTCATAATTAAATTAAATATAATATATTACTTCATCCGAACCCTTATCGCTAGAAAAATATGATTTATTTCTTGCTAGCTCGCACCACAGCAAAATGTGGCCAAAATGCACAAATATATTTATTAGTATTCATTAGTTTCTAATATCATATACAAATTGCAAATTTTATAATAATTAAACAAATTAATAAGCAAAGTCGGTAGAAAAGTCTATGGATAAAGAACCAGGGTTTTGAAGTAGTTAAGTTAATTATTTTACTATACAGAATAGCTGATTTAAAAGAAGTTCAATAATGATATCTGCATTTAGGACTACAATTTATTTGAGCTTCGACCAAGTCAAAAACGTATCAAGAAAACGTAGATCTTGAAATCGACTTACATAGCTTAATCCACTTCAGTTTCAAGTTTTTCAAAATAATAAATTGCACGCAGTGCAACGAACCAACGTGGAGCACCGAAAGGCATTTCAACGCTCAACTTGATGACTGCCAAGGCACCGACTAATGACACATAAATATTTAGCTGTTCCAGCCCCCAACCTGCCCCCTCGCCCAAATGCTAACTAAAAGGGTTTCATGCCTGCACAAAGGTTCGAACGTTCGTTTTTTTCTCGTTTTTTGTCGTCTTCTGTTATCTGCCAGCTACTTGACTTACACACGCAGAACTTCAAGAACCAGTTCGGCCGTTGAGTAATTACACAGCTCAGTCGGCGGAGTCGGGATTGGGTCTTGGAGCTGGAGCTGGAGCTGGAATTGAGGCTAGAGCTGGGGGTTTGTGTGTTGTCTTTTTGGAAGCGAACCTTTTGTCGTGCGTTTGCGTCCGGTCCGCTTTGGTCCGGTCCGTCGCACTGTCGCCGGTCAGTCGCTTAATTGCGTAAGGCAGGTGGCTGACAGAGAATAAAGCACCTACATATAGAGGAGACAGACAGGGCAGACAGACCACTTTAAAGCTGTTCCCGTAGGTGATTAGTGCCGGCTTTGAGAGAGAAACGCTGCTCCGGTCCGCTCCGGGTGTACAGTAGCCGCCGCTCTTTCCATTATTGCCAAGTGTCAAATTAAGTGCTCACATGATTAATATTTGTGCCCCAGGCTGAGGTTCTTTTGCCATTGTTGCCAGTTGGCCCCCTTCGCAGCAGCGGCTACTGTTCATTTGGCCATGCAATTTTGTCGCTGATTAACCGTGTCGCTTTGTTATTAACTTTTAATTATAAACCCCTGAAATATTGTCTAGCTGAAGCTGAAGCTCTATTGATGTATTATTTGGCATGCCAATGGACTTTTGTTCAGTTTTATGTCCTGCAACGATTCGTCAGGCTTCAGGCCAAACGGAAATTGCATTGCATAGCTGGCCAATGAGTCAGCGACTTCAAAGGCTGGCGAAATGAACTTTGAAATAGGCACATGTATTCATCAGCTAGCTAATTGCCAGTCCAGTTCCAGTTCTCACCCGCTGTTTTCTGCCCAGGCGGAGGACCAACGCGTTGCTTTCTACACTACAGAACATATGCCAAACTATTGGGCCTAAACGACAGACCTTTCCCTTTCCTTGTGCTCAAGTGGGTCCAGTTGAATTCCTCAACAGTGTCACGGACCAAGTCGCTGCTGCTGTCGCCGTTGTCTGGGACGGCGTCTCACGTGTCACATGCCAGTGGCAAGAAGACGCTGCCTCGAGTGGATGACACATGCCTCTGGACTCTCGGGGAGTCGGAGTCGGAGTCGGAATCAGTATTCGGAGGTCTCGGGGCCAGCAGGGCTGTTAAGTACGCTTAGAGCAGATTAACTTAACTGTGCATAAAATGCTAAAAACAAAAAAGGAATTTTTATGCGACCGTAAAAATGCTCAAGTACGTCAGAACAACAAAAACAAAAAAAAAACCAACTACAACAACTGAAAAGAACGGAACAGAACCCGTGCAAGTCGAAACTGAAGTGGCTGTCATTTGGCTACATTTCAGTGAGTGAAAATATTGTTGGAATGTGTTAAAAGTCATGCATAAAATTAGTTTCAACTTGGGTGACGCGCTCTGGACCCAGCTGCTGAGTTCCCCTTCCCAGCATTGATTTATTTCATTTTCAAAAAACCGAACCAAACACTTGAGCAACACGTGCGTTCCTCGAAATTTTCTCGCCTGTTTGGTTTTTCTTCATCTTGTTGTTGTTGTTGGCGTTTGCAGTTAAAAACCCATAAAAATTTGATGCATATGACATGTTAAAGTGTGTTGAACATATATTTATGAAATTGAATGCCTCAACTATTCGAAAGCTATAATAAAAACCACCAAAGGACAAACAGCCAGAGGCCAAAGGTGAAACGAGCCCAGCAATGGCAGGCTACATAATAGCAAATGTTCATCCAGCGTATCTAAACAGCTCTATTCTATTTGGTCTGTCAGTTTAATCGAATTTTACGCAGCGCTGATCACCCCTATCTCTAGCCCTTATCGAGGGTATCCAAAACGTATCGCTTACAACGCAATCTACGCACCTTCTTTTTTTTTTCTTTGCAATTGTTGCGTTGCGTTCTCACGTTTTATTGTTGTTTAAATAAAATTAGTTTGCTTTCAGCAACGTGAACGAATCGAGCGATCGTCAAAATCATTTTCACACGCCTCCATTTTCATGCGTTTTTAGCGTTTTCGCGTTTCGCGCCTACTGCCAATTACGACTGTCAGACACTGTGACAATCACAATGACGGTGTTAGGGTTAGGGTTCAGCCTGACCTGAGTCTCGATACCTGCAGTGATACCCTCGCAGGAGTAGACTCTATCGGTTTGTTAATGATCCCTACTCTGGCAAGATCAACAACTATGCAAAATTGCCATACACAGTCCGAATAAAATTAAATCAATCGAATATTTGTGCAAGCAGAAATAATAGTAAATTCTTTCCTTACAAAGATGAACAAGATAAATATATATAATATATAGTCAGTTAAGATTTTCGCTCAGTGCACTTACGACAATCACGAACCATGCAAAACAGATCTGAACCCATTCTTTCATGCATCCATTATGCGGGAGTTGGTCCCGTCTTTAAACAATCTGCATAGGTTACGAAAACAGGCAAAGAGGGAGCTGTAATGATCATGCTTGATCCCTTGTTGTTGTGTGGCTCACGCGATTTATCTGCACGCCGCGCTATCAATTGCTGACCCCTAATAACGAATTCGTGCTCAACCTAATTGTAAACATATTGATGAATGACGGGGCAGGGATAATCCCTATGCAAAAGGAGACAGAGAGTGAGGAGAAAAATCAGCATTGTGAAAAGGTTCCTTCGCCATTTGCGTGTCATTTTTAGTAAAATTGGCATTTCTTTCATTCGAAAGAAGATCAGATACCAAAAAAGGTCCTGTCTAACATCAATCAAACACAGCACAACAATAACAAAACAGCAGCCAAGAACTGAGAGTAAAAGTAAAAAATTTTGTGCCTGGCATTTTTGATCCTTGACGGGTAGCTGCGATCCGTGATCCGTGATCCCTGATCCGTGAGCCGTGATCACTTGTTTGTTCAAGTGCTTAGCAGGTTCGTCGTTGAAATGTTTCTGCTTCGTTTACTTAACAAAATATTAAACCTTTTTGGCTGCATTGTTTGCATCTGTTTAGCGCTCGAAAACAGGTGGAGGATGCAGTGCTAATTGGATTATGTATTGCTTAATGATCCTTGCCAGTAAAGTGGAGGCCGCTCCGATGTTTGGGATCGCGTGATTTGGCATTTAAGCCGTTGCCCACATCATTTGGCAGTTGTTTGTGAAATGGGTGAAGGCTGCAAAGATTCGGGAATGGTGTTAATCTCTTAAACATATACACGCAGTATTCTGTGGTTTTGGATTGAAATCCCGCACAACAAAAAAGGGAAAGTTCCAAAGAAACCATCTCCGAAATGGGTCAAGACTTCAGTAGGGGTGGGTTGTTATGATGATTCATTTCGCATTGCGGCTGCTGTTAATCAAAACAGCGAAAGTTGTCCGCAGATTAAAACTCTAAATACACACAACACATAAATGATCAATAATATTTAAAACATTAAGCGGCCATTATTTCCACTTGATTGGACATTCTAATTAATACAGAATAAAAATCATGCAAAATTCCCACGCGCTCTCAAAGAGCTTCTTTATAAATCGGGACAAGTCTTGGCACTTTTTGCATTTATTTTATGATTAAATATTGTCGTATTCACTGAAGCTCAACCGAAAGCCAATGGGCCGAGACGAGACGCGACACGACGAGTTTCAAAAGAACTTGCGTGAGAACTTGACAAGAAATCAAAATACACTTAACAGACACACACACAGACACACAAAATTGACAACAGCTACTTTGAAGACATTTCATAATTTTGTTAGTACCAAACTTGTGGTTGGCCCCTTAACCAGGCCAAGACATCGCGCTCAGCTGGCATAGAGCCAGTAAAAGATCGTCTGTGCATTGGAGCATGTCTCTGGGCAAATGAATTTGTTGTTGGAAAGGTCTTGAGGCATGCGCACTCGCTTGTTAAATGGTGTTGCCCCACCCCACCCCCCCACCTACGTGTATACGCTAATTGTCTTGGCCAAATACAAGCGTTTTCACGCCATTCTGAGCATTTAGAAGCCAGAGTTAGGGTTCTCGTTTCGGTTAGGGCGTCTCGAAGTTCCTAAAGAAGCAATCAATGATTGAAGCGTGGGTTCCTGCTGTCTTGTGCCACACCCTGAAGAACTTCTTTGTTTATTTAAGAAAATGCGGGAAAATCAGCAAGTTGGGGTCGGTGTGAGAAAAGCATTGCTTAACAAATTGTACAAATAATATTGGTAGGAGTATCTATTTGATGGAACTTCTATGAGAACTTATTTATAGCTAAACTTCCGGCAATCTCAAATTTGTACCAAGTAAAACAATTAAAAGAGGCATGTTTTTTTTGGGATTACAAGAAGTCAAGACTGTCAGAGGAAGATCCTTAAAAAGAAACTGTAATTCGATATATGTAGGAAAAAAATAAGTAAAAAAGGTATGAAATCAATAAAAATAAGATATAAGAGATAAGGGTTTCAGCTGGGCCTACTAATTATGTGTACAAATCTGCCATATAGGAAAAAAAAGGCGATCATAATAATAAAATCTAAGCAAAGGAAAAAGAGCGCATTGAAATCAAGATAAGCGTTAAAGTGTGCACAGTGCAAAATAACCAGAAAAAAATGAAAAACAAAATATAGAAGACCCTCACAAAAGAAGAAGAAAAACTGCCTTTGCCTGCTTACAATGGCAAAAGATCAGCGCGCAGATCATGGATGTGTAAGCTGCCTCATCGTCATGATGATGATGATGATGATGATGGCAAATAAACCCAAAAAAGCAGCAAAGAACTCAAGCAACATGCATCGCTTTTGTGTGCTGCAACAACAAAGTGACTCAGGGCAGAGGCAGAACGAAAATAAAGGCAAGATAACCAGCGCATAAATGGCCTGTGCATGGGTCTGGGTCTGGGTCTCGGTCTGGATCTGGGTCTGGGCCCTGGGCCCTGGGCCTCGACGGTCTCAGTCGATCCCAGCTCCAGTCGCAGTCCCAGCCGTGCCAGACAAACTGGCGACGCTTGTGAAATTTTCTCGTCGTCTGCTTTTGCCTGCCTCTTTTTCGTACGCAATAATAAAGAAAATAAATAAAAACACTCACAACACACACACACACATCCAAAAAAAAAGGAAAAAAATAACCATAAATGCATTTCAACAAAGGCAGCCTGAGGAGCCAATGAACCTAAGGAGCTAAACCAAAGCCCAAACCATGGGCCATAAATAAGCCGGGGCCTCTGCCGCTGCCACTGCCTCTGCCGCTGCCTCTGCCTCTGCCTCTGCCTAGTGTCGTGTGTGCTGCGCATGCGCAGCCGTTCGCATTCGGTTGCACTTCAACTTGAGGCATGCCACGCCAGCGGCTGTCACTGCCCCTGCCTCTGCCCCAAAGCGACTGCTGCTGCAGTATTCTATCTTTTTTCTTATTTTTTTTGGAGAGCCTAAAACGAATTTGCCCTTTTAAAGGCAAACACATTTGTATATTTCTATGTTGGATTTGTGGGCATTTTGCCCTCGAATTGGGTAGCATGATTTATTAGCAAACTATGTGTCTCTAGTATTCATATAAATTATTTGTATATTTTTTGAAAATTGACTTAAATTCACTATTTACGTTTACATTTTTTAATTGTATTGAATTACAAAATTTTGCTGCCTATAAAATGGGCTTTAAATACAAAATATAAACAAAGTGGAAATAAAATTAAATAATAAAAATTAAATAATATAGAAATTTTAGTATAATGTAAGTCTTGTTGTGAATTATTATTATTTGTGAAAACTGTTATTATTTTAATTTATAGATTTTTTTCAATTATAGTTTAGGTTTTGTCAGCTCAAAGTAAAATAATTTATTTTTGCCTTCTTCAAATGATGTTTTGTATCTGTAAGTAGAGCATTTCATTGTCGTCCATCTACTAGATATATATAATTTTCTGTTGCTGAGTACCTTGTCAGCAGAGTGAACACTTATGCTTTAGGAATTTCTACAACTCCTTGGCATTTTTACTAGTGCAATTTTTCACTAATGATGACTAATTCACTTGTTGTGGCTTTTAGACAGGCAACAGACGCTTTTTTTTTCTCATTTGCATGATTCACACGTTTGAGGTGCAAAATTCCAAACGCAGGTGGGCCAAAAAACATTTTGCAGCAGCTGCTTGCTGTTGGAGTGAACAAATTTATTATGTTTTAATGTTTATTTATTTCTGTGAACGGTTTTATTGGGCTGAGTTGGACCTGCAACATGAGTCTACATATTTCCAACATTTGACTCTAATTTGTGGCGCATTTAATGGGAGCTGATAAGCGCGGCTTTCACTTCGCAGTTGCGCCTCACATTACAATCAAAATCCAATTAAATGTTATCAGGGAGCAACCAAAGTTCAAATCCCCCCAATTTGGAACCGGGGGGCACAATATACGACAGAGGTCTCAAGTGTCTGAAGTGGGCAGCAGAGGTTTTCATGCCCCCAGGCACAGATGCAGCTGTTAATTTGAAAATTAAATAATTGAGGCAGACGCAGAACCAGCCAAAGTTCGAGATGAAAATGAAAACACAGAAAACGCTTGACCCGAATATGATAAAACGAAATTAATCGTGGACTGAACTGCGTCTATAATGCGGGAGCTCAGATATGCTTGAGTCGATAATGTGAGCCGGTTAAAGTCCCACTCGATTAAAACATGTGTAAAAACTGGAGAAGTTGTCACTATTTATGGTCTTATAATACTTTAATTATCTACTTAGTTTCCAGATATGTAATGGACATTAGTAACTGATTGCAGATTGCCAGACAAACGAACGTTGCCAAGTTGTAAAATTGGTCCACATTTTGTTGGCTTTAGGCAAATTCAAAATCAGCTAAGACCCGAATGCAGTTTAAGCCAGCAGTCAGAGCCAAGTCAGTCAGTAGCTGCTCCACCCTGAAAGCCAACACAGACAGAGCCAATAAAGCGCACTTGCTGCTCTAATAAAGATGAAAATTATATGGCCAAAATACACAGGCAGCAACAACAACTGGCTGCTGCTATTACAACGACAAGTGGAATTTACATAACAATTTAATTAAAGTGCACAAAACAACAAACACAAAAGCTCAAAACAAAAACCAAATCCAGGCTGGCCGTTGGCCAAGTCCGGGCCGAAAGGAGCTGCGAAAAGATAAAGCGCAAACTCAAAAGAAAATCACAGAGGACAGAGCCAAGCGGGCATATATGGCAAAAAGTTGGCTTATTAAATAAATAAACTATAATTAACAATCACAAACATCTATATGTATGAGTTGGTAATAAAAAAAATATCAGCTAACACATAGGCAGTGATTAAAGCTGGGGGTCTGTTGAAATTAGCGACTAGTCGGTTAAGTTGCATACGCATTGTTATACCCTGCACAGCTAGTGCACAGAGAAAAAAGGGTAGCTTAGTTTAAAACCAAAACTATTTAGTAAATCAAAGATTTAAATTATTTATTAATTAGTAAATCTTGGTTACTCTCATCTTTTCACAGGGTATCTTCGTATTGAGCACCTACATCCACTTTAACATTCTTGCTTTTCGCAGGTGGAAGTTGCAGCCGCCGCGTTGTCTAAGACCACATAGTAGGCCAAGTAGCAGAGCCCCACACACCGAACCAGCCAAATAGCAGTTGACTTTTTGGCGTATGTTGCAAGCAGATCCTCGCCATAATTGGAAGCGTCGCATGGAACTTGTTGCACGGCGGTGGCCAGTAACAAATTATAACTAACCAGATCCCAAGTCCATTGCAATCGCATTGTCGTTGTTGTGTTTGTTGTTGTTGTTGCTTCTGTCGACGGCCAGTCGATCAGTCAGTTAGTAAGTCAAGTGGTTTAAAATGTAAATATGCGAGTGGTAGCATCACTTTTACTTTTAAACCTGGTCCGGCCAGCGTTTGCCCACTTTTGGCTTTGTGTTAATGTGACAAGTTGGCTGCCAATCGTTTGGATCTGGTCGACAAATTGCCCGACCGGGGCCGGGGCCGGGGCCGGGTGTCGGTGTCGGAGCTTCTGGCCGATGCTCTTTTGTTGTTGGCTTATGCAATTGACACCTCGTTGTTAATGGCTTACAGCTCTCCGTGGAGAACGCTGCTTAATGCTTAAATCATGTCTGCGCAATTTTTTGCAGCCAAACGATAAAATTAACAGACAACCATTTATACCGGGCAGCTGTTCTCTCAGCTCGACAATAGCCAATTAGCTGATGGCTCATCCTTTTTCCCCAGATATGGTATCCTTAATGTGCTCTTCCTTCAAGGGTTAATTGTTATTTGCGATACTTCATAATGGGTTAATCAAATCGAATCGTTGCCTTTTATCAAGGTCTCTTATGCAAAAAATTACACTAGGTAACAAAAATGAATTTTTTTAATTTAGCTAACAATCCTATTCCAGTCCAATTCTAAATCCAATTATGACGAAAAATCACTTTAAATTTTTTTTTTTTAAATTTTGTAATTTTTCTTTTAGTGTATTTATATATTTTTAACATTATTCGAGAATATCACAACCGATAAAAGTTCTTACGCTGAGTATAAATTAATCAGTCATGAACACGTTATAAATTTAAATTATTAGTTTTCGAACTGTACAGTTTTGAACGAAGAAAATTACGATGTTTTCTGTGGTATCTTAAACGAAATTTGGGGAAAATTAAAAAATATGTTTTATTTTCTTAGTCTTACAAGCAAAGGAAACATTAAAAAAAAGATATCGGAATAAATAGTTCTTCATTTATTGAACCTTTAACTTGAATTTAATTGCCATTTGCAATTAGTCACAGTTGACTGGAATACTTGACATGGGACAGCCATTTTGACCATAGTGTGCAGGTGTTTTCATCCCCATGAATCATAATAGGTACCAACAAAATATTTTATAACATAGGCCCGCTTTGTATGGTAGCATGTCGGCAGACAGCTCATAAAATCTACACAAGGCAGCTAAAATGGATTTATAGAGATATTAAACATTTCCATAAAAGTTGACAAAGCGCAGACCCATTCCAGATAATTGTCAGTGAGGGAGCTGCAAAATCTAAATAGGTGACAATCCAGAGCAGAGCCACAGACAAAGGAGAGAGGACGATCGCTCGTAAAAAGCTGAAGACCGCGTAATAAATGCATAAATGAAGACTGAAATTAACATAAAATTGTGAGACAAGATGATCAGCCAGGGGCAACACCCTTAGGTTCACTTCGATGCCTATATAATTGCCAAGAGGCGAGGGCAAATCCGAGGCCAGGCCAATCGCACTTGTGCCCAGCACACTCTGCAAGTGTGTCGTGGTGTTCCGAGTCGGGTTTTGTGAGTTCGGTCTCGGGTTGGGTTGGGGTTCAGGTTGACTGAGCTGAGCTACATGATCCCTTTTCATCGTCTTTGTTTTTACAGTGCGATAAGAGCGCCCTGAGCCCTGAGCGAGCCTCGACCGTCGTCGACAGTTTTCCTGGCCCTTTTCTTGTTGGTCTGTCGCATCTATTGGGTCCGCAGTCTGTTGTTTGTTTATTTGTTTGTTGGCGTAGGACGTGTAACGACCCTTTTTTTCTCTCCGGAGGCTCCACTGGTCTGCGCTGTGCTCTGACTGACAAGTTTCACCTGTCCGTATTTGTCTATGGGGTGATCTATCATGGCCGTCTTAGACCGGAGCGTTGGACTAGCCGCAGCTACGAGGCGTTTATTTTTCTGGTTGACGTTTCTATTGCTCTGAGGAACATTTGTTTGAGTAGATAATGGGGCACACAGTGCGCTTGTTCATATGGTAATTTAATAGGGCCTTACATGTGCCTAGGTGTGCCAGCATCGGCAAGACTGACCCTTTGCCCCTTTGGGGTCAGCGTTGAAATTAATATGTCTTGGCTAGATGGTAAACTGATATGCACACATTGCATTCTCGTGCAGCCCCAAAAACCCCAATCCCTCCAACCCAGGCATTGAAAGTGAAATCCCCACAGCTATTCATGACCATCCATATCGGCCGGAGCTTAGCGATATCATCCACGTCCACAGCGAGAACGTGCAAACTGCGTGCAGACCAACTTGACTTGACGATAATGATTGACCCAAAAAAGTTGATAATAAAAAAGCGCGCCCAGGGCAACGAAAAAGTGAATGTCATTAGAAGAACTTTGTCGAAGCAGTCGCAGATAAAAATTGGGCAAAGAGCTGCCACAACTCGAACCGAAGCACTCCCCAAGCTGCAGCAGCTGTCAATAAAAGTGCAACAGCTAACAGAAAATAAAGAAACAAAGATTCGCTGCTGTGCACGCACTCTACAAATACCCTGTAGAAAACATTGTAAATTAGATAATATATATTACAAATATATTTCCTAGTTTACAACAAAAAGTCAATGAAAAAACCATCTAAATACTATTTTCATTATATTGGATAGATTTATTACAAAAATATATTTCTTAGCTTAAAAAAATATTTATTTTTTTAAATAAACAGACTGTAGAAATATTGAGGAGTCAAAATATGCTTAAGAACAAAATGTCTTTAATATTGGATAATATTTATTTTTTTTATCTTAAAACAAAATGTCTTTTGAGGAGTAAAAATATGCTTAAAAACCAACTAAATAATATTTTTATGATATGGGATAGTATTTATTACAAATAAATTTTGTATCTTAAAATAAAATGTCTTTAAAAACTTTGCCTTAATTGAAAACTCTTTAAGTAGTAACCCAAAGTTGATCAGTTCGAACAATTTTCTTTTTTTTGTATTTTCCCAATGTATTTGTTTTCTATGAAACTTTTCGGTGCGTAACGCGGCTGCCGATGTCGATGTCGATGTCGATTCCGATGCCGATGCCGCTGTCCCCATCCTCGGACTGCTTATGCAAGCTGGTGAACACTGAAAAATGCCCCCAGCTTGGTTGCCCCAGATTCTGTGGCAGCACAGCCTCTGCCCTTTTTTTTTGAAGCTTGTGTGCAACACACACACATAGCACATAGTACATATAGCAAATGCTTTCAATCGCTGTGGCTAAAGAAAAGTTTTGTTTACATTTTGTTTTGTAAACAAAGAGAATAAATATGTGTATTATGGTCGATACGTATGCATGTGTATGGCAATATCTGTGTTCAACACAATCCAAAAAAAAAAACAACAACAACAACAACAACAACAACGACGACATGTTGCACTCTAATGGCCTGCGCCAGAAATCAGAAGAAGAGTTTGGAGCTGCTCTGCCTCCGTTGATCATGTTCATTAATTAATGATCAGTTGCCTGCCCATTGCTGTTGTTGTATTTGATCTTTATTATTGTAGTTTATGATGGCCATGCGATCTGCTTTATATTCGCTTTTATTTTGTTTTCCTCTGAGCGCGTAATTTATGACATTTTATTGTGTGGCAACGCAAATGTGGTCTAGTCTCGAACTTGGTGTGGGTAAACACGATCGGAGGACCAAGCAAAAATAAAGCATAAAATGTGTATCTTTGTTTTCGGATTATTCATAATACTTATAGGTAAAAGCCATCAAGTTTTTCGTTGTGACAAAAATTTAATTTGTAGGTGTGAAAGGGGAAAATAAATTATGGTAATTGTATTAATTATTGTTACATTATAGTTAGTAGATAATATAAATCTTAGATAATTAGGCTTTCCAAAAAATATTCAAAATTTGCATTGACATATTTCCTATTTACTTTTAACCTGATCCTCTTAGCGCCCTCTCAGCTCCTCCTTGAAGACAAATCAGAATAAAAGCAGCCCATTTCAAGCGATCGAACCGAAAAATCCATAGATGACAATAAAGATCTCTGTAACTGTCATAGATTACCATACAGTAGTAGCTGTCGAATCTTTGTTGCTGTAGCCACATTAAACCCAAAACACACAACAACAGAAACCAAGAAAAGTGAAAAAAAAAATGAAATTGATTGTCCGTTTGTTGTTGTTGTTGTTATTGCTTTTGCACTCAAAAGATAGATTGCTCATAGATTAAAAGGAAGAGGGAACACTGAAAACGAAAATAAAATCGTGTTACACTGCCAGACACTACAACAACAACAACAACAATAACAACAACAACGATACGGGTTACCAAATGGGCAACCAAACGAACAACGAGCAACAGAAGACAACAAAAAAAAGTAAGAACGTTGCAGGCAGGTGTAACCGACAGCACAATACTCGTTCACAGTTTTAAACAAAAAAAAAAAAAACATTTTTAGTACACAAGTAATACCATCTAGATGATAGAACCTGATCAAAATGCCATTATACATGAAAATCGATTTAGTTTTCACAAAGTTATGGTAGTTTAGATATTTTTGTCACTTTTGGCATAATTTTAAAGAACAACTTAGATCACTTCATAATTACTTATAATGTTGTTTTTATTCTATAATTCTATATTTTTAAAAACAAAATTCTTTCTAGGCCAAGTAATTTTTAAGCAAAATATTTAAAAATATTGTATTATGCAGAGTCAATTTAATGGACATATCATGATTAAATTTTTATCGAAAATCGATTCAGTTTTGACAATATTATGGATTTATTATTATTTTCAGCCAATTTTAAATATATTAATAAAAAACCTACAATTTTATCTAACACAAGCTCTGACAAGAACATATTCTAGATTAACATTGCAAACCTAATATACTTCTTTCACTTCGTGAACTAGCATAACAAAAAGAAAGAGAAACGAAAAAAAAGAACTGTTGTAAAACGCATTTTGACTGACAGGTACCCATAGGTCTTAAAACCAAAGACGGACCCTCAGCCCGGGCACAGCTGTAACTCCTCAATTTGATTGCACGAGTCAGCCGAGACGTCGACGACGACGACGACGATTGCTGAGATGGTACCTCAATTTGAAAATCGACAAAACGTGCAACTCACATGTCATACACGCGACGAAGATCCCGAGAAGACGACGAAGTTGTCTACGATGTGGCCAAGGGACGGACGGCGTCAACAGCTGGTCCCGGAGCAGCAGAGTGAAACCCTGCGCCCTGGGACACGGGTTCGAACTCTGGTTTTTATTTATTTTTTTTCATTCTGTGCTGACAACAGCAGCAATTGGTTGGTTGGAGAGAGTGACAGAGAAAGATAGGGAGCGCGTGAGGGAAGGGTAGATCATGCAGGGTGTGCAGGTGTGAGGGAGGTTGAATCCACAAAAATCCACAGCGTTGCAATTGGGGTTGAACTCGAAAAAGGTTGCCAGATAACATTAGATCACTACAGGATTCACTTAAAAAGAAAATAAAAAAAAAACATTGAAAAATATTTTAATAATTTTTATCAAATATTAATATCAGGTCGAAACTACTGTAATTTCGCAAACAATGCTTATTTTAAGTTTATTTTAAACTCTACTCAGCTGTCAACAATCTGGCAACTCGATCAGGTTCAGAACCCAACCAAAATTAAAATTGCGGTAACCTGCACTTCAGCACTCCCGTATTCTTCATAATGGGCAACCCAAACATGATGTGCCAGCTGATGATGATGATGATGACGTTAAGCTAAATGCATTAAGCGAAGACACACTTTGGTAGCCCCAAATAAAGAACAAGAGTAAACAAGAATACTATAAAAACAACTGCTAGACTGAGAGATATCCTGTAAGCGGCTCGAATATATAATTAAATTCAGCTCTTTTCTTTTTAAATGTGAATTGAGCTTAGACATAACTCTTTGTTTTAATTGGTATACCCTTTATTATACACAACTTGGGTAAAGGGTATTAAAACACTTTTGGGTAAAGTGGAAGTTGATAAACCGAAATATTAAATCACAACAAAGACTCAACGACGACGATTCAGCCTTCAACATTTTGTTGGGCACGAAAACGCATCAAGATTTATTCAATTTGTGCGTGTGTGAGTGTTTGTATTGCGGGACTCTAATTATACAGGCCAGACCAAATGGTATATGGGTTCCTCTGCACCTTTAGGCTGGGTTTACTTATCATTGAACACCTGTACGTAAATTAAAGCTATGCTCTGTAGGAGTTTCCTCGTCTAGTTATTCTATTTTAGCAAAAACCGAGAGAGAGAGAGAGAGGAAAGTACACTATATTTAAATCCTTGAGATTGTGGCAATAAACTTTCCACAACTGAACCTAATCGAGTCATCACCTCCCCCTCCCCCTCCCCTCTTTTGCTGTGCAGACGTCGAGATCGTTGGCTGAGTGCCCAATATATAACTCGAGAAATTATCGCTCATTATCTTATTTTGGCTAGTAAATAATTTCGTTTCGGTCAGGAGCTATTAAGCTCGCAGCAGCAGAAGGAGAGAGAGATGCGCATCACATTAGTCAAAGAACGAGAACTGGATGCGGAGCCGCATCCGCAGCTGAGTGCAGAGACAGATCGGACGGTATCGGACGGACCGAAGACGGCACGAGCGCATCAAATTAAGCAGGAAGAAGACAGCAGCGTCGACAACGGCAACAGCAAATAAAATACATACTAAAAACCCCTAACCAATGTAATTTGATACCGAAAATCATTATGCACAAACATACAAGATGCAACGATATATATATACATATATATATGTATATATATATATGTGTAGATAGAGAGTAGAAGACGACGAGTCGACGACTAATTGCCATCAATTTTTTGCATAAATCTTGGCAATATTATGCATGTAAATGCAAACCAGGAGAGAAGGTTAAGGAGAAGGAGCAGGAGTAGGAACAGAAGATTTGAGGGTACAGACAATCGCAGTAAACATGGCACAGTTTAATGCCTCAGACCGCACCAACTTCAGGATTGCCCATCGAGCGTCCAGCACTCGAATCGTGTTTGGCTAACCAATCAAAAGGTTCTTCAACCCGCAGTTGGTTGCTTAGCCAGGCCAGCTTGACTCCAACTCCAACTCCAACTCCAGATTCAGCTCCAGCTCCAGCTCCAACTCTGCCTGCTCTTCGTAGTTAACCATTGCTAAAGTGGCACGATCACCAACATCATTATCATACATGGAACAGCTACGACGACGACGACGACGACAATGGCGCTGCTATTACAACTGCAACAACAACAATAACATTGAGGCGTGTTGGCAAAATCAAATAAAAGTTCTAAAACGTTTTTTTATGCCGAGTGCCTAGTTGGAGCCAGAGAAGGGAGCGCGCGGAGAGGCCTAAACGATCATGAGGCAACACGATTTGAAAATTGCGTACGTATCGCCAAAACCGAGTTCATTATGTCCAAGGAGGAACCGTCTACCAGATAGAGAGAGAGAGAGCGAGAGAAGGAGAGCGTTAGCTGGCACAAAGCTAGCTCACTGTGCCCAACGATCATGATGATCATGCAGTTGATATCACACAGGCAGTCAGGCAGGCAGGCAGGCAGGGATAGGCAAGCCAGGCCAGGCCAGGCCAGGCCTGGTAGAGGCAGTCAGGATAAGTTCATTGACTTCCATCTAGAAGTTCATTGCAGTTGAAGTCGTACCAACAGCAACAACAACAACAACTACTGCTATAGCTAAAAAGAACCCATGGATCTCACTGTGTTTGTCTTTTGCTTGGCTTCAGAGCGTGTGTTGCACACTTTCTGTTTTATGCCTATTGCCGAGTCAGAGACACGTCCAGAGCCCCAGACCCAACAACGAGACAAAACCCCGCTCGACTCTACTGCTTTTTTTGTTTTTGTATTTTCCACCACTACACTTGTCCTAGGCTTCGTCTTTGTATTATTTGCTAGGATTAAAGGTATTAAAAGACATGCAGCACAGAAAAGGAGAACGCGCAGGGTAAACAGAAGATCTCCCTGTGTATCTGTGTGTGTGTGTTGTGGCAAATAAAACATCTGTGCTGTAAAATCAAAACACTGAGGGTTCCGAATACAACTCTGGCTGCAAATGCGCGCCCGTTAAGTGTGGATCAGTCCTCAGTTGCCGCTGCCCAAGGAGAGCTTGCAAATTGACGTCGTGGGGATCGGATGCGAGTACGAGTACTGCTGCTGGACCCTTCAAGAAACAAGTAACATTGTGTATCCCGCTTTGCTCTTCTTTTTTTCTTTCTTTTTTTTCTTGTATTTTTTTCGTCTTGTGCTCTGAAATTTATTCTGCCGGTCGTCGATTTGTGGTCTCCTTCGGTTGGTTGTTTCGTTAGCTGGTTGGTTGGGGTGACCGCATCTCTGGGTCTGTTTGAGGTTATTACACTCTCGTTGCAATTTCAGGCTTGGCTTTTAGTTTTATTACGCTCAACAAGGACTATAAATCTATGGCCCTAACCAAGGAGTAGCTAAATTTGGCGCAATTTTTTTTCCAAGCACGAAAAACTGGTTACTTAACTGAACGAGGAATTAATGAAGTTTGGATTTTTTAAACAAATTTAAGAGTGTTAGTTAAGATACTTAAATTGAAAACAATCTCAAATTAATTCAGCTTTAGAATATCCTATTTTTAAGGAAGTTTCTTCGCCAGAAATGAATTTCATGCTGGAACGTAATCCACCAACTGCCCAACTGCAGCACGACAACACTGTCCGCTCTCTCGCTCTCAGTTTGCTTAGAGCGGTCACTCCATGCTCTTAAGATCATCAGCTCTGCAGCGCGACCGCTCTTAAGATTTCTTTGGCTCTTTGGCCAATGCAGCTCTGGAGATTATTTTGATTTTCTTTTTCTTCTCGATTTTCTATACACACACATACTCGGGTTCGCTCCGGTTGTAGTTTTGTTTTGTTCGTCTTATTCCGCTGGCCGTCGTTGTCTTTCGATATGGGGGTACAGTAGTCTCCCGCCAAAATTTAGTGGCGCGCTCTCTGTTTGGCTCTTTGTGCGTTGATCTTTTACGTTTTTGTTTTGATTTCAACATTCTCGTCGTTGCCGTAGTAGCTCTGCCAGCGACGAACGCTGCTTCGATCCCTCCTCGCTGGTAACTTGCCGGACCGGACTGCACACACACACACACACACACATGCACAGAGTGCTTGGACAAGTGATCATGACAGCGGGCGAGTGTGTGTTGTTCTCTCTGCGTGCAAGTGTGTGTGTGTGTGTGTATTGTGCATTTTCGTTTTCAATTAGGTTTAATCAAGCAAACGATCGATCATATTGACTTGTTTTTTGAGCTCGCTTGAGGTGTGCGTTTTGTGTACTGCCACAACTGGCAACTGGCAACTGCCAACTGCCAACTGGCAACAGGCAACTGGTAACAACTGCCTACTGCCTGGGTTATTGCTCGCTTTTCATTTTCCTGTTCTGGTTTTTAAGTTTTGCATAAACTTGTTGATTAACTGCGGCCCGAGGGGGCTCAGCTGCTGCTGGTTTTTGGTTTTGCGCTTGTTGGACTCATTACACATACACAAACGTATGTGTGTGTGTGTGTGTATGTGTACCCAAAGGGTACCAAGGTTATAAACGATTTAACTGAGCTATATTCAATTATACGAAGCAATAATAAATATACTTTATGAATATTTAAATGTATATAAAATTAATAAATTTATTGCCAAATTCACAGAAATCGATTTTAAATACTATATATTTTCTTAACACTTATTTTGTTGAAATTTATATTTTATTTTTGAAATAGTTCGATTTTTAAATTCAAATTAAATTTTAGATATCGGTGCTTAGCTAAGAAAACCAATGTCAAGTAATTATCATTTGAGAAATAACTATAAAAAATTTCAAAACTTACTATAATCGATGTGCTAACTTTATTCGACTAAATACAACTAATAAATATCAGTTATCATTTGAATTTTTTAAAATTAAAATATTAGAATATTTATGTTTGTACTGTACAAAGAATTTAATTTAAACAAAAAATTTATATTACTTTCGTCAATTGTAATTGTGTCGCCTACAGTATATTGGTCCGTTTCTGTAAAGATATATGTAATACACATATTATAAAATATAAAAAATAAAAAAGCCATATTTGATAAGTGAAAACATTAGGCTAACAATCTGCATTTATAGAATTTTGATATCAGTTTTGGTTTAGTTATTATAGCTCATCACATTTTATTATTATTATTATTTTTTTTGATGCTGGTTGAAATAACCTGTGAGCAACTGTATATCTCTAACAGAACGATCTAATATCTTAATAAAACTGTGCATATCGCTTAAAAAATAAGTGTGCTGATAGAAAGTTTTTCTTATATTTCAAGATATTCCAACTTAACTGATTCTGCTCCTTTTTTTATATAATAAGTAAAATATCACTAAAACCAAACCAATATACTAAAATATTGGGATTTTTGTGAAAATACATATAGAGTATGTAAATACTGTAAGTGTAAATTAATAATTAATTTTCGGCACTCTTATTTAGATACAGGTAAATTTAAATTCATTAGCAAAAATGGATTAAAGACAAAGAAAAAGCCAGATTATAGAAATTCTTGTTGAAACCATTTTAGCTTTACTTAGCCAATATTTACACACACATATTTATATTGATGTATACATGCATATTGCATTTCGATGGCTTCTCTATTAACAAAGTGTCAAAGCCCGTACCGTACTGAAAGCCCGAAGATGTGATATAAAAATTACATCGACAGTAGCAACAAGACACCGGGGAGGCACTTGGACAATCAGGCAGCGTCAGGCATTATCATTATGTTTATTATACGAGCAGTTGCAACCAGCAGCAAAAGTAGCAGCACACAACAGCCACACAACAGCCACACAACAGCTCATATAGCTCGCTCTGATCATAATCAGACAGGGGCCAGGCTCTTCAGGCCAAGGGTACAGGGGCGAGCTCGGAATCGACAAGTTGCTGCATGCACGATCGACGTCGAGAGTCGCTGCTTGGGACTCGTGTCTTGGGTTTGGGTTTGGTTTTGGTTTTGGTATTGGCTTGGCTTGGCTTGGCTTAGCCCCCGTCAGCTGGGGTCCGCTCGGGGGCTGAATAAAGTGTTTGAGGCGACTCGTTTGGATGCTGCTGCAGCTCGGCCCGCATCGTCGCGTCGTCGTGCGCATTTAAAGGTCTCCAGCTCCGACCTCCTCCACCTCCTCTTCATCCACCTCATCCTCCTCCTCAGCTGCTGTCTTCTGCTGGAGCTGTTTAAGTGCCGTTGCCGTCGTTGTTGTTGAATCTTTAAAACTTGATTTTAAGTTTGTTGCTGTTGCTGTTGTTGTTTTTTTTTCGCCGCTGGTTTTTTATGTATGGCTGCTGCAGCAGTTGAACACCTGTGTTCTTATGCGCTCCCCTCAACGGCTATAGACAATATTATTATTTTTGTTATTTTTTTTTAACCTCATGCAATTTAATGTCATGTTTTTCGTCTTAGTTGCTGTTGGTTGTTGTTGTTTGTTTTTAGTTTTTATTACTTAAGTGCGTGTTTAGGTTTAAAGGTTTATGTGAGCTGCTTTGCTCCTCGCTCTTTTATGCCTAGTAAATTTAGCGTCTTAACCTATTTATAATGAAATCTGTTTTGGTCATAAACTGGCTGGAGGCGGGGGCAGTATTATTGCCGGTGCCATAATGTTTCACAATTTATGGGCCTATTAAAGCACAGTTAAGGCTTAGCCTCTGAAAATCATCTAGATAATTGCATCAACTGAATACAAAACACAACCATATCAAACCAAAGTGATAGCAGGCAATAAAATAACACCTATGCCCGATTACGATATCTTAAGCAATATTTGAATATTAAATATACCAAGTCTTAAATGTTAAATATAAGATATTGCAAATCACAAAACAGATTCGTGTCTGCATAATGTTCAACTTAAGTTGAAAGAGAAGCACTTGAATGTAGCTCTTCTATGCGATTCTCATGAATTTAAGTAAGAAAAAATTAAACATAAATTATAAATATTCATTTAGAACATTATTTTCAGTGTATGCAAAATATGAGCAGCTAGTATAATTATTCTTTTCTGTCAGTTGGGCTAACATGGCGTATGCGTAATCAACTAATTTTGCACTATAACCAAATGCAATAAAATTATTAATAACGCGACTGTAACTAATCACGTAAACTGAACAATGGCCAAAGTACATTTATGGCTGCTCCAAAGCCAACAAAAGAACCCCAAACGGACCCCACCAACTAACCAACGGACCAACGGTGGACGGTTGGACAGATGGACAGCTGGACTGACTAACTAACAAAGCGCATTCAATCAACATAGCACAAACAACAGCGCACAGTTGCAAGTCATAAAAACTACAACAAACATACAGTTCAAATACAAATACTATAAAGCGAACAAGAAGAAGAAGACGAGAGTAGAAAAAAAAATAGTATTCAGCACTGGCCAAAGCAGCTACTGGGCATACGCCAAAAAGAGGCGACGCGACGCCTCGTAACGCTAAGCAAATAGACCAAAGACGAGCAGAGAGTTCTACATACGGCTATGAAAGGGGGTAAGGGCAAGGGCAGGGGGCTGAGCTAGGTGTGGAGGCAGGGACAGGGTAAAAAGAGGGTATACAAAGCAACTTCACGCCGCAAGTCAAAATGCAATTAAGCGCGGCTACTGGACAACTTTAACCCGATGATGATGATGATGATGATGATGACGATGATGATGATGATAGTGATGATGATGACAACGCTGTAACTATCAAGTAGAAGATTGTCAGAGACACATACTACATGCATATATCCCATCTACATACACTGTGCGTATGTATTTCTATAAAGAGCGACCCATGAGCTGGGCGTTGATGTTTCAGGGCGGAGTTGCACAGATAGAAAACTACATAGTACAACAAAACTCGATTTCAGTTAAGACGCAGTAAAAAGTTGTAATGCAGCTTAAGACGGGAGCGCAGTCGCTTTAAACATAGAGGAAGGAAAGAACCGCATGGAAAACGAAAAGCAGCAGCAACAGCAGCCGCAGCAGCAGCAGAAAAAATAAAATAAAAGCTTTTGTGCTGGAAGTGGCAATTACACGCAGCAAAATTGGTGGCACGAGGCTTAGCCCATAATTTAATATATGCGATGTATGTGTGTGTACATATCAAATTAAATGATTTAGAAAACTGCAAGGCAAAGGGGCAAAACCAAAGCCAAAGCCAACTATCAAAATTGGTAATTATAAAGGCAATGCAGAAAAACAACAAAGAGAAATTCAAGATCAATTTGTGTAAATATATGTGAGGGGATGATAAAAACATAGGCACTAAGAATTGTCAAAATCAATAAATTGCAGGGATAAAGGTTTTTTAACTCAATGGTAAAATATTGTAAAATTGTATTGTAATGAAAAAAAAAGAAAAGAAGAAGAAAAAAAGAAGAAGAAAAGAAAAAATTATTAAAAGTGAAGATTACAAAAAATATATAAATTGTATTTCTTAGTTTCAATATTACTTTTTCTTGATCTTAATTTATAATAATATGTTTTAGTAAAAAAATAATTATTGTTTGATTGAAAAATTATATTTTTACCCATATGTTACCCATCTGGGCCAGAACCTGGCTACGCCTATCCAAAAAAATCATGAAAAGTGAAGATTACAAAAAATATATAAATTGTATATTTTATTTTGAATATTACTTTTTATTGATATTAATTTATAATAATATCTTTTAGTAACAAAAATAATTAATATTTGGTGGAAAATTTACCCCTCTAGGCTAGTACATGGCTACGCCCATGCCTTTACTTGTACACAAAAAAATAATATTTTTAGTTTTGTCAACTGTAAAGTAAACAACTATTTCGCGCAGTGCAGCTGCCTCTGCAAGCTACAACAAAGAAGGTTCTTAAAAGCTTTATGCATCGTTGTCGCAGTCGACAACAACAACAACAGCAACAAGAAAACCGGTTAGGCAGTTTCCTACGCGCCAAGACTCCAACGCTGCGGTCTGCACGGGGGGTGTAGGGGTGTTGGGGGGGGGGGGGTGATAACTGGGGGAATACGACTTGGCTGTGTTGATTTGTTGCGCATGCGCGCGACTTGCCGCTGCACTGAACTCAAACTGAGACTGAGACTCGACTTGTACTCTTTCGTACAGTGAACACCCTGCAGCGTTGCAGCTGTGCCGCACACACACACACAGAAATATGGTGTGTACACTTGGAGGGTTGGCCAGTGAAGGAGGTACAACAAACATGTTGTTGTTGCTGTTATTATGACGCTCAAGCAGCTACTGTGCACTGCTTAACGATCATGCCCGATCATGCTTCAAAACTAAATCCAAAAGCTCTTGCAAACGCGCACGTTTCGTGTTTTCTTGTTGCTGTTGTTGTTGCTGTTTTTGTTGTTTAGTGTGCTTTGCTTGAGCTACCGTTTGGATCGCTTTGGGTTCGTATTTGGCTCATTGTCAATGTCGCTGTTGGCCAGCAGCTTCTGGTAGCAGCAGCAGCTCCAGATGATCGCTGCCTCGATCGCCGCGTGATTCATTTGTCGTGCTGTGCAACGTCGACCCGCATGCAACGTATTCTCTTTTTTTTTTTTTTGATCGGTTATCGTTATGGAAATATGATTGCCCAAAAGGGAGCCTTGCCCCCCAAAAAACCGTTTATCCAATCGAAAGAAACGCTCATTGCCAGGTCAATTTATGTAAAATGAACGGTGATTAAATTGATCGCCAATATTTGCATTGGTCAGCGTTTAAACTTTGGCTTGCATTTATTAACAATTGATGAAGTATTGCCCGCCGGGGGTGTGCCCCATTATAATGTATGTATATATGTTTGTATTAGCGATGCACGAGTTCTCCATAAAAGATTTCAATTTGTTTTCAAGGATGCATGCGCGATGCAACCAGTTGCAGTTGCAGTTGCACTTGGTTTAGTCTCGAAATTGCTGCTGTTCAATAATTAGAATTCTGTGACCCTGAGAGCCATAACAATTATATGGTCAAGGTTGGGCCTAGCCGCACCGATATGATCACAGCTAAGTAACAGACCAATATTGACTCTGGGAAATTTAAGTAGCCAAACAAACGACAAACGGCGACGACGACGGCAGCCAAAGCAAAGAAAAGTAATAGGTAAATAAGGACAGATATGTGTATAAATATAATGGGTATACATGGGTACATTTATACATACATATATACTTGTGGATTGTGGACACCTAGGCAAATAAAAAGAATCTTAGCTTACGCTCACAGTGCGCATATCTTCAACAAGCACAAATATCAGACAATAGAACAGTGCTGTGATGAATGGGCAATACCCTGCAATTAAATAATTGAAGTATTGATTAACATTGTTACTCGATTGAAGACTGCACGTTAAAGAACAAATTATTATTTAAACTTGGTTGTTTTTTTGCCCTAATTTAATTTAAGTTAAATATTTTTGTTTAACGTTTGTGTTTGCCATAGTGCCAATATTTTTCAATTTTGACTAAGTTCATTTCATTTTTTAATATTTTCTATATTTTAAAATTTTCACTCAGTGCATTTAATTTTTCATACTTACATACGAAATTTTTTAGTTTAAATAATAAATAATAAAAATAAATTTAAGTGATCTATGTTAATTATTAAGCCAGAACATTGAAATCGGGTGTAAACGACAGCGCAATACTCATTAACAGTATATTATAAAACGGAAATATATAGATTTTTAAATGTAATATTTTTGAAATTTTATACAACCTATAAAATTGAGGGACTTATTTATTTTATCGATTTGCCATGCCCCCAGTGTGCTTAGTACAAAAATCTACATACTATATATGATGCTGATTTACCCGCGTGTATATTCAAAATTTCAAATCTCTAGCTTTAGTAGCGACAACGGTAATTGCCTTTATACGAATAGATGATACACTAATAAACTCTTTTATACGTAACGTATTTGAGTTAACTGTGCAATGATTACCTCTCAAATCATTTCAGCTTGTTACAATTGTCACGCTGATTAACTGAACAAACAGGACAAAAAAATAGAAGAAGAAGAGCCAAGAGAACTTTGCGCTAGTCTAGGCGCAGTCACCTACGTTCGTACTGTACCAACGGACAAGATAGAAGAGCCATCCAGCCGGCGCATCCCAAACCAGATTAAACCGCAGATGTTCTGTCAAACTGACAGCGCCAGAGAAACGACTTGATTGCGCATGAGCCCATGCCCATGGTCAGGCACAGGCACAGGCTGGGGCCCGGGTTCGGGGTCGGGATCGGGTTTTGGGCCAGAACACGCTGGCTTATCCAGCGACGACAACGTTCAACGTTCTAATGAACCCAAACGATTTTACGCGCCAAAGGCTTTTTTCACGTTGTGAGTATCGACTGCAAAAAAACCAAAGAAAAAAAATAAATACAACGAGAAAAAAAACGAGACCAGGCTGTCTTTTCTGTGTTTTGATACGCGCTTCCAGTCGATATAAAATTAAAGACCTAATGAAGTGGAGGCAACGACAACGCAAAGATAAATATGCACAGGCCGAAGAGTATAAGAAAAGAAGAAGAAGACAAAAATAAAAATAACTCGTTTGACCAGTCGCAGGCAGTTGTTGGGGCAAGAATCATCATAATTTTTACTATCAACTTGCAACATGGACACATGCGACGACGCTGAGGACAGACGGACGAACCGACAGACAGACCGATCCGATTGCGTGTGCCTAACCCTCCGCTGCTGCACACGCCTACGCCGCTCAGCGCCAAATGCGAGGGAGCGAGACAAAACAACAACAAAGCAGGCACACATGAATCTAAATACATACATACATATTTAGTTATATGTATCTATGTGTATGTATTTAGATGCTATATACAAAAAGAAATGATATGAAAACAGGTCATTGCCTTAATGGATCTGAACACAACGACAACGACTCCGACTCCGACTCGGCTGGAACCGAGGCTTATGCTCTATCCCACTCTCTCTCTCGCACACTGTTGCTCTCTCTTTCGTGTGTAGATGCAAACGACGCGACCGCAACGAGCGTTGCCTGCATACGAACGAGGGAGGCGATCCAAGCAGCCCCAGCGATAAAGATTTAAGCAAATAATCAAATACATAAGCAAGAACGAAAAAATTTGAAAATGTGAGTCGAACCACGAATACTCTATAAAAATAAGAAGATGAAAAAGTAATTGATTAAACATGCAGAAAATTCTTAAAAATTTTAATTCGATTAAAGTTAAAAAAATAATGTATGTGTAAATAATCTATTAAAAAACTATAACTATAAATAATAGTATATAAGCCACCCAAATTGTTGGTAAGAGTATAGAAAACAGGAGCTTCGTGCTTAGCGTAGACATAGACAGACGGACGGACAGTTAATGGCAGAGGGACAGCGTAGCGCGAACAGAGGCGACTTTCAAAACTTTACACAATTTAGATTTATTGTTAAGGCTGCAAAAACAAAGCAAAGCGCACTGAGTAAATTGGGTTAAAAGTACAATTGTCGTTTAGACTCTAATTGGAGGCGTGCGCTGGTCGAAATCGCTGATTGGAATGAGCCTGTCACTTGCCCAAAGGCCACAAACAAATCAATTGCAATGCCTATGGTCTAGGGAACAACCCAACCGGGAGCTGTAATACAATGAGCTACTGTTTGCCAGCCCAGCTGGTCATTCACTCAATCGTTCAGACTCCAGACTCCATACTGCCTCTAGACTTCAGCCTCCCAGTTAGAGACTTGTGCTGAGCGCGTGCCCGCCTGCAGCCTGTTCTGGACTTGGAGCGGCCCACTTGTTGTTGTCCTCTTGGTACAGTGCCGCCACCTTTTGCCAGCTGTTCTGCTGCGCCCAGCCGGGGGGCTTCTACCTCTACCTCTACCTCTACCCACCATCCTCCGACTTCAACTCCAACTCCAACTCTGACTCTGATCTTGTGCCATTTTGTTGCCGCGGTTGCAGTTGCAGCAGTTGATCTTTGCAGTTGGGCCAATAGATAAGCTCGCTGCTGCTCCAATGTTGACTTTGCTTATGTAATACTAGACTTCACTCAGCTGCCGGCGGTTTGTGGTGTTGTCTTGTTGTTGTTGTTGTTGTTGCTGTTGTTGCTGTTGTTGCATCTTCCTCTGGATGAGCGACTGCTGGCTGGCCGGGCTGTGGCGTGTTGTGTTTGATAAATTGCCCAAGTTCAGGAGTGGACTTGCAGCCGGTCAGGGGTTATGGTTAGTCAAGTGGTTAAGTATGAGCCTGGGTTGAAAGTTATCAAACAGCTGTTTGCTTAAAAATAGGGTATAAAGTACACAGAAGTAACGATTTTGGGTTTTGCTCTATTTAAGCTTTATAATTCAAGCTGTGATAAGTTCCACAATAAAGTCGGGTAATGATAGAATCTTAAGATTTAAGACAATTATTGTTGTAAAGCCAAAAAATGCAGAACTATTTAAAATAAGTAGGGTTTTTAAATTCAATAAAAGAGGCACAGATATATTGAAATATAGTTAAAAAAATGTTCTTGTTTAATATTTATATGTAATTATGAACAAAAAATTATAGTTAAATAAATATCGGGTTTTTTTATAAGATTAACTAACTAACTATTGATAAAAAAGTAAATGCAAAATACTTGATACCATAATTTATTTGATAGCAAATTACAATTGTTTTCATCATTGTGCGATTATCACACATAATTATAAATTATATAGTATCTAATAGTTACACTTTAGAGCACATTGGTAGCTGTCAGCGATAGATACAAATCTATTGTTTGCGCAAATGTTCTGGTAGCAAGAACAAGAACCAGTTTACTCTGTACGAAAAAAAAGCCCGGCGGCGATGGGGCTTACTGGGTTGTATGGCTGTCCAGGGCACTTCCAGAGCAGCGACAACTGCAACGCCGACTGATTACACACATTTGGCTTTTGGCTCGGGGGCGTCGCGCAGATGCAGATGCAGATGCTGCAGTGCAGCGAACATTGAATTACTTTTAATGCAGCTTGGGTCCCCGAGTCGAACTGGACGTGGATCCAAATTATCTAATTTGCAAAGTTATTGCTATTAATTGGGCGTAATTATTGCGTGTCGTCGGGGCTAAATGGCGCCTTTTATGCAGCCATTATAATTAGTTTCCTTTATGTTGCATCAACTTCCCTATGATTGCTCTAAATGCTGCCTGCCCAACTGCCGGACAGACTGGACAGCGGCGCACTTGTTGCTGTGCTGCACAGGGGAAGCAGCTGTCAATTTTAATTGATTGTTAATCTGCGCCGCGCAGGCTCAGCATGATCTTGGGCCTCTCCTCTTCTCTGTCGAGGTTAATCTTATAAACGTACCGAGTTAATTGTATTAAATACGCTTCACAGCATTGTTGTTGCCGTCCAGCTGGATAACTGGCCGATCGTAGCTATCGACGCCGCTGGAGTTAATGAACCATTGAAGATCAAGGATAAACGACGTGCACATGGCAATTAGTTGATTTTTTATTGTAGCCACTGCGATAACTAAATATAGACGGAGGCCATAAATGCATAAAAACGATATGAGACAATGCGATCAGTCGAGGCGGTTCCAACTGGACAAAGGCGTAATCAATGGGCAGACAATATACATTCAAAACTGTCAGCAGCATCGTATTTATCAAATATTGTAGATAATATATGTGTGGATCCTTTGATTATTTGCAAGTTTTCTAAGTGGGAGGGTATAATTTAAATTTTTAAAAGTATACTTTTGGGATCATCCATAAGCTAATCCGAATAAGACAATATTTATTAATTATTAATTCAATATTATATATATCATATATATTCAAATTCCATCTAACTTGAACTGGACAGTTGCGCATTATAAACTATGAAAATAAAAACGAATATAATTCATATAATTTACACTTTTAATATAAATAATAAATATTTTTACTGCATATTCAGCTCTTATCTATTACGCACAATTTTAAAACTTGTTTGCACATTTATTAATGCAGTTTATAAATTTTACAGCTGGATATTGTTTATATTACAGAACGACTTGTTTTATTGTTGTAGGTTGTTAAGTTGTTAGCTAAATCGTAAATAACGTTAAAGCAAATGCAGCTCAAAATAAATGGCAAAACATTCAAGTCGAGAAACCACTCAGAGCTACCACATTTGCATATTTTGAAGTTATATTAATAGCCTCTGGCGATCTTGAGTGACAGGCATTAGCATAATCAGCCCAGCGCCAGACCTCAGACTGAGAAACAGGTCAACAATTAATGTGCACCTACAAAGCAAATAGTGAGAGAGAGAGAGAGAGAGCCAAAGAACAAGCGAGAGGTGTAGATACTGTCCGTAAAATAAATCAAACTTTTAATTACTGTGCAATTAAAGTAACGTATTTCAATTAATTAAAAGCAATTTGATTGGGCGCGCACGGAGGAAAACTTGCGAGTTGGCTGCTGGCCCACGTCTGGCCACAGCCCAAAAACCCGATAAGCATTACGAAACCTGAAATTTTGCGCGCCAAAATCTGCAGAAACCAAAACAAGCTGCGCACAATATAAATATATTATTAAACAAATTTATATATATATATATAGGTAAAAACAGCTGGCCAGGTGATAAGGCGGCGGCATCGTTGGCAGGTTGTTAAACCAGCTGCTGCAGCTGCGGAGGGAGCCGCGTGGGAGCTGCGCAGCGACTTTATTGCGTTGTTGCGAAAATTAACTGCAATAGAGCACTGAATGCGGTGGGGGGACGGGGCACAGCCAGGTGCAAGGGGGGTGCCCCGAGTGCCACTTGGCATAAATGTTAAAAGGCTCGCCACAAAGCTTCCTACACAGGCGTGAGCGGCTTCCGCGGCTTCGACTCCGACTCCAACTTCAACTGCGGCTTGGAAAATTTTGTTGTTGGCGTTTTGGCCTAATACGAAAGTTGTTGCCCTTGTGTTGGTGTACGCGCTGTGTTCGTGCCACAAGTGGCAGTGGCAAATAACACTATGCAGCCAAATGAGGCACTAAGAAAATAGAATTGTAGCAAGTGAAGCACTGAAAATCAAGTCAAGAAATATTTAAATAATAATAAAAATGTAAATATAATTATATAAATAAATATAATATAAACATATAAAAATGTATTTATTAATCAGAATTAAATAATTGTTTATTTAAACAAATTTTAAGAAAATAAAATGAATTTGAATAAAATATTTATTTTTATCAATCAAATGAAAAACAACATAATAATATATACAAACATAGTTTATAATTTAAAGAAATTGTTTTTTAATTTCGTGATTAAGCCATATACAAAATATTTATTAAAAAATTTATTTTATTTAAATATAGCTTGCATATTGTTTATCTGTTTGTAAAGTATAAGAATATAATAATTTCTTGCGATTAAATATGTATTGTGCTGGGCAGTGTAACTAATGAGCTAAGCCAGCACGTCACGCGTCAAACTTTGTACGTGTTGTTTCGTTTGTTGGTCAAGTGGGCAACAACAACAACAACAACAACAACAGAAACTGCAACAGCGACAACAACAAATGCAACACGCGCTTAATTTTATTGGACGTCATGCGGTGTGCATGCGCAACGGACCTGCCGACCTGATCCACCAACACTTGCACATATACATGAATATATATATAAATAAATTTGGTTTTTTTTTTGTTTTTGGGCCAAATGGCATAATTGGCTGCCCCACTGTGGTTTTGGGCTACCGTCTCGCACTGCGACCCACTCGGTTCAGAGCCCCATGGATATGCATTTGTGTTGCATGTGAAATATGAGACATTCGGTTACATGATTTGTTTCCTACCTGCCCCAGTAGGGCAATTGATTGATGTGCTCAATTAATATCAATCAAACGGCAAATACCAAAAATTAAATCAATACCCAAAATATCAATATCACAATATGAACTTTGACTTATGGGAAGCCAGCTAGAAAAATTAAAATGCACACTATAATCATGTACTATATTATATTACAGCTATAGCAACTATAACTTTTCCATAGTTATATTTAATAAAGTTTTATAAAACAAAATTAAAATGTCAAGTTTTTTTAAGTATGCAATTTTATTATGATTCTTATCAAGTACTATTCAATATGCGAGGTTTTTTATTTATTGACTTTATAAGCCAGAGTCTTGAGAAACACCTTACTGGTTTTGTGTCGATTGTGTGGGTTCTAATTTATTGGATACACATTTGAGGCTGCGTCGCCAGATCGAAGATTGTCTTTGGTTAGTGCATTAAATGTGAGCTTTAAGTGCTTGAGCGGATTTTCGGTTCAATTGCAGAGCGTGTGGCCAATATATGTGTGTGTGCGTGTGTGTGTGTGTGCAACATGCAGCATGTGGCCAGTGGGCCGACTTTGCAGCAGGTTTGTCTCTCGTTTTTTTTTGCTTCGTATTTTATTGCTTGCGCTAATTTGCGCAAATCAAACAGCCCACAAGAGCATGAAGGAGCCGAAGACTCGGCGGAACCAGTTTTCTGGTAGTAGTTCTTGTTGTTGTTGTTGCTGCTTGAACACTGCGTGCAGTTGTAAAAACACCTGCTACAATTGATTAAATCGCAGCAATTTATTATTAAGATTTTGTGAGTTTTTTTCATGTTATTTGTGTTTTTGTTTTTTGGTTTCTTGTGGCAAAGACCACAATAAAAATCTCAAATCGAGGTTGATTGATTTTCGAGGTCTCTCGCTGGCGCGGATCAAACATTGTGGGTGTTCTCTACGTGTGGTTCAATTTGCTGCCTCGGTCTATCGGGTTAGACATTGCGGCTACCAGTTTTGCCGTTACTTTGGCTCATTTTGCATAAATCAATTGCCAGGTTTGTTCTTTCGCAATAAATTTGGCACGTTCTAAGGCGTTAATTGGGGTTTACTTTTGCTGAGAAATTTACATATTCCAAATTGTGTGGGTTGGCATCAGTTGATCGATTCGACGTTTGCAAATCGAAAGTCAATTTTTATGATAAATAGTTTGATAGCTTTAAGTGGAAATTTTATATTTCGATTTTTAATATAGTTTAAAAGATAATATTAGTAGTAATATTTTATTTTATATATATTTTATTCTAAAGTTTTCAAGGACGATAGATTTCAATTCTAGATTTCGCTTCATATTATTAAAAAATTCTAAAATTACCTGCAAATACATGTAAGGTTGTCATTGTTAATAAATATCAACAACAACATTGTTGCCATTGAACAATCGTTAACAAGATTGACGAACACGAAGTTGTTGGGACTTATCAACAGGGGATTGAAAACATGAATATCGCGTGCTGTGATTTCAACCCGGGGCGTTTAATAAATAGGCCAGGCCAGAGTCACGATTAGCTACTGTGCGATCGGAAGTCGAAATGAAGTGGGCAGTAGTTTTCATATTCGCTCAACTGGTGCATCTAATTGCGGTAAATATTAGTGAATATTTTTATTGGAAAATCAAAGAATATAAATATTCCTTGGCAGGGCGAGCAAGCCTATGTGGTTAGCAATGAGCAGCTCGAATCCTTTGAGGGCGACTCGGAAACGCTCGTCCTGTTCGACAATCTGAAGACCATTGGACGTGACCGTGCCATCAACGGTACCTTCTCCTTCTTGGGCGACATGGACAACGATGACTTCAAAGTGTCCGTGGAGCTGTACTCCAGTCCAAATAGCGATGGCGATTTCAAGCGCATGGTCTTCGATGTGCCCCAGACGAGCATTTGCGAGTGCTTCAAGAAATTCTACGTTCAGTTTGTTCAGCCGTCTGTCAGCGATGGCGATACCACGAACTTCCCAATTGTGGGCGAGGACACCTGCCCGATACCGAAGGGAGAGTTCTACATAAAGAGTGTGATTTTCAACACCCAAGATTGGCCCGAACAGGTGCCGCGTGGCATGGTCAAGGCCATTATAACGTTCTTCACAGGTGGCAAGAACGTGGGCGGTTTTATAGTGCTTATTAAGATTGAGGATCGTCAAAGCTAGACAAATCAATCATCATAATTTTAACATATTTTTTCATTAATTAAATAGCAATAAAGATCTTTGAAAGCGATAGTGCATGTTTTAATCATCGGAGAAAATGTAACAAAAGAACATTGCAGTCGGGTATGACCGACTATAAATTTAAACAGTCAAAAATTTTCTGGCATTCCTATTACTCTGTTTCTATAATTGATTATACCGCGACATTTATGTATGTATCTAATAAACTGAGGGAGATATATATTTTATTAATTTAGCTTATTTTATTTATTTACATTTTATCTTATTACTAGTCATTGCCAGAAAACTGACTCAATTTCATATTCCAAGTTTTAATCAACACATTTTACAAACCCAATCTACTTTTTACACTTTATAAACGAGTATAGAATTACCGATATGTTTTCTATAATATTATATATACATAAAACAAACGTATATTGCATTACCCGCTGGTGTAAAAACAAACAACTAAAATAAATCAATTTAGTGCTGACGACAGCTACACGGAAATCGACACAATTCATTAGAAGCCACCCATCAGCAGCCTATCAAGAGTAACACATTCAAATCACAATATCAACAACAAGAACAAACTTGACTCGGGAGTTTTGGCCCCCAAACTGGGGCGAAAATGAGGCATTTATTGAAAATTTATAAACACAAAACAATAACAGAAAACAACAGAAAACAAAAAAACACACAAGAATAAAAAGTAAGGAGAGAGTCACGAAATTAAATGAAAAGTGCGCCAAAGAAAAACTCAGCAGGAGATATTTTACATTTTCACGGATGGATTTCCCCAGAAGTGGCGGGCCGCGATCTCTGATTTTATTTATAAATTCATTCACGACACACGCACACAACGAGGGCGGTATATGGGGTGGGAGGGGGTAGGCCCCCTACCCCCGTTTACAGATCGGCACCGTTCGGTTCAGTGTCGGTTTCGGTTTCGGGGGTCGCCAGCTACACGCGCCTGCCACGTGCTAAATATAGAAGTCAACGACGACAGCGATCAAGTCAGATGGGGGATTTTCCGAAAAATGAAAACGTCACTTTAGCTGGGCATTAGTTTTCTCTGGGGTGTGGCCTGCCCAGGTCGGCTGCTGCCAAACATCTGCGGCCGCAGCAAGCCGCAACTATTTGAGGCATTTTCCAAGTAATATGCAACACATGTTGTGCGCCCTAGGATCGTGCTGTTCGGAAGCTCAACACTTGGGGTAGGACGACCGATGCGCGTGCGCCTCGAAAATTCATCCGCTGTCAGGCAGCATCCAACTAAAATCAAGTGACAGTTGGGGGCCCAGCTCACGTCAGGCATGACATTAGATGATGCTGCAGCCCCGATAAGTCCTGCTGCAGCCCCCCAAACTCAACTCGCCCCTCGCAACACACTCTGCTGCACAATTGTCAATCAAAGACTTGCAGAGTTGGGATAGAGTTGTACAGTTGCCACAAAAGGTGCCACGTTCCTATAAAAATTATAAATTTTTAAATTAAAAGTGTAAGCTTTTGATTTTTCAATGTGTTGCAACAAAGAGTTCACTTGACCTCTGCACAGATAGACAACAACAGCAGCAAAAGATTTTACACTCGACAGTATTTTTTTTGTTCGTCTAATTTTTATGTCTTCTTCAAAACTGTTCAAATTTGATTATTTTCAGAATTTACACAATCATTTAATGGCCTACAAACAGGGTCATAAAAATGGTCGCATTCACACAGCTGCAGCTGCAATCGCTCCACATGCCCCAAGGCTCTCCACATGCCCCGAAGATCTCTAGCCAAGTGCCGCATCCACAAATCAAATCAAAGCATACAAATTGTTTTCAACAGAATTATGGCATATCTATGGCCGGGTATGATACCAAGCGACAATGATTAAATATTTAGAAACTTCTGTTTGGCCATTAAAATATCGAGACGGCACCGCGTAGAACTTTAACAATTTTATTAATGGGTCGCGTGATTTAATGTGTTTGCCCCCATATCTGGCTATCTGTGAGGGAGCTATAGATATGGTTATAGTTATGGAATTGGGATCTGTTCTGTTGTCTGCTGCCCTTATTGGGTTGGGTTGCTCAATTGCGTAATGATTGAGTTAGTTGTTGGCATAGGTTTATGATCTAACCGCTAATTGGACCAGCCCATGTATATGTATTCAATTGGACCAACTCGGCGCAGCTTTAATTGGCTTCCGTGAGTGGATGCAATTTGATCATCGACTCCCCATGGTGGTAATGAGCTGACCTAAGTTGCGTTTGCTCTTGATATCATCTTTGATGCTTTCAACTATTAACCCAAGCAAAGTTTCCTACATGTTTCCCACGCTTTCCATCTGGAACAATATTTATAATTACATTTCTTAGTTAACATTAGCCAAATCTGACAGTTTTTGCAATGCGTCCATCAATAACTCAGCTGCTGATTGAGCTGTCAACACAAGTTTTAAGATACATTTTCCATATTGCCACATCGAGTCATAAAACTCTGCTAATTGAACGCAGGCTCAGCTCCCAAAGGCCATTAAAATGTGCCCTCAAATTAAAAACAGGCCAAATCACCGCCATTATATTATAAACCTAATTTGAAATTTTTTTGGGGTGCCATCGATTTATGATACTCGCAGCGCTGTTAAATTTCAAAAGCATTCTAATGCGTGTCCCAAATTTCAGTTGTTTTACGAGTATTGAACAGAAGCATGTTGCCAATTTGTGCAAAAATTGCGTCCACTTAAAATTGGAGAGCAGTATTATTCACTCCACTCGAAACTCTGGACATCCGACCGTCAGAAAAATATTTAAAATAAAAAATAAAAAAACTGGCCAAAAAATAATATCACAGCAAAAATCCTTTGCGTGCTGAAGCTTTTAGCGAGCTTAATGATGATGGAAAAGCCAGCTAAATGGACGAAGCTACCTATTTTTTATTTTTTTGGTGGTTCCTTTTAAAATGTTAAAAGCACCTCAAAGTATGCAATGGAAAATGAACACAACATGTTGGAAAGGAGAATGTGTATAGGGACGAGTGCCTGTCTACCGTTGGCAACAAAAACCAATTTATAGATAATAAAATAATTAATCATGCACTTGTCCAGCCGAAAGTCCTGAGCCAACACACCCACACAAAACACAGAGGATGAGTGAAAGGACACGCAAACACCCAGCACATTATCCCTGACCATTAACTCAGCTGTCCGACGGGCTATGATTGATGTGTGATCCGAACGGAATGACTAAACAACAATTTCTGGCATTTTGCAGCGTGCAAAAATCAGAAAATGGGAAAATCGTTTGGGGGAAATTATGATAAGACAATTTGAGACTTGACTTGACTTGGCTTCTAATTAAACGTGGCTCTGTCGAATATTTCTCAATTTTCCTATTCTATTTTCTGTTTTTTTTGCGGCATCATGGTAAATAAGAAGCGTAGCTCATTAATGCAACAGCAGATTTGTGGCAGTTCCTGCTGCATGAATTATTCATGTGTAATGTGTAATGTGTAGGAGTGGGCGTACCTGAGGGGTGTGGCACTTCAGCATACCCAAAAGTGGTTGGTTAGTAGTCAGTAGTCAGCTGGCCTTTTAATTTACTAACTTTTTGTCTGAGCCATTATACCCTCAAGTGGCACACTTATTGAAGGGATTGGACTGGCACTCAGTCCCTGGCTATTCATAATTGGGCTCAAGTGCTTAATGGACGTGTGACTAGGGAAGGATTCGTGTCCGGGTCGCATAATGACCAATACGAAAAAATTAAGTGATTTGAATGGGTGCGTTTGTCTTGTTAGATGACTTGCTAAAAGCTGCCAGGACAGCTAAGGATAACAGGTGTCAGTGGTAGACAGGAAGCGGAAAGCGGCTGTAAATGATGAATCACGGTCGAGTCTTGACTTTAAGCCATCAACAAATAGAAGTCGACTCGTAATTATAGCCAAAATTTAAATTAATCATTGTTGGTACCTTCGAGTCAAGCAAATTAGCAATTGCAATTGCCTTTGCCTTTGCCTTTGCCCCTAAATAGCATCGAGTAGATATCGAGTTGCAGCAACACTTTTTTGCAACGCGTTGCAACTTGGACGATGATTTATGTGCGGCCGCACCTACATTTATGCCATAAAGTGGCCATAAATCACACCAAGAGGCAAAACAGCGACTCCGCAGACCTGGCAGCTGCACTTGGAGCTGGGCTCGAGCCGCAAGCTTGCAGAAAACAAAAAAAAAAAAAAACAGAAAAAGTGCCAGCCAAGTGTCTGTCAGAAGGCAACAAAGCCCGCAGCAGAGTCGACAACAAATTGATATTTTTAACATGTGAGTTCAAATAGATAAAGTCAATTGATGGACAGAGAGTAGGAAAATAAGAAAAATCAGTAGCAAAAACGCAAGACACACAAACGCACTCACACACACACACGTCCATCTGGACGGACGTTTGTCCAAGTCCAAATGCGTTGCTGGCTGGCATGACAATTAGCCGGCGGGCTGCCCAGAGCGACGCCTCCAAACAAAGAGACAAGCTGCGAGGGCTGCCACCCGTTGCCGCCTCCAACTTCAGCTCCAACTTCGACTCCGACTCCGACTCCGTCTCCGTCTCCGACTGCGCCTGCCACAAGTTGTCAATTTGTTGTCTCTGGTTGGTGTTTTTCTTGTTTGGGTGTTTTTCTATACTCTTGCAGGAGGTATTCTAAAATTGGCATTAAATGTGCAACACATAAAGTGTATTTATATATTCTTGATTACATTGATATAGCCATGTCCACTAGCTGGTATGATATTATATAATTGCCAAAGTATTTAATTTTGCTTGAGAAACTAATTTTCATTTCAATATAAATAGAAAAATAATAAAAATAATTATTGAATATTATTAAAATTTTTGAGCATAATTATTTTTACTATATAACATTTATAATATGAAAATAAGCAAAATATTTTTATATGCACTTTTCATGGAATATTTATAATATAATAAAATCTTAAAAACAATTTAATTATTTCGCTTGCTTTTTTTTCTCTTTAACCTACCGTTTAATGCCGAATAATTCAACTTGCCTTATTTTTAGATTAGTTTCGTTTTATATATTTCCACAAAGTTTGTTTGAAAGTGTATTGAAGCCGCAGCATATGCGACGACCCCTTTTGCACTCTTGTTCTTTTCTGTATTTTGCTCGAACACTTGTCACAAATTGTGCAAATTTATTTTACGCGCTAAATGCAAAACGTGCCCGGCCAGCTAAATGGCAAAAATTACACTCGTCTACACGATACTCGTTCTGTGTACTCGTACTCGTATGTTGGCATTGGTTCTTCTATTGTCAATAACTGTGCATTCGTCGAATTGGCCCACCCACAAGCTACGCATTTTGAATATAAGTACTTAACTTTTATATATGTATATAAATATATATACATACTTGTATACTTATTTATGAGTCAGTTTAAGTGGTTGGCAACTCTGGTGAGTTTTTAACCCTTTGGCTGCATAACAATGCGTAAAGTTTGTCGCCGCCTTTGATGGATTACAACAAACTGGAAGCTGTTGGCTGCCTCGAGTGGAACGGAATGGGTTTATTTTGCTTTAACACTTTTGCCTTTTGTGCTCTATAATTATTTATTTATGTATGGCTGTTTGCCATTATGCAATTTATTTCAGGTCTACCGCTGACGTCTTTTCTGTTAATTTTATGCCTTTTGAGCAGCGCCTTTTGATTAATTGCCGCGACTTTGAGTGGGAGGGAAGGCGTTTGAAAAAGGGGCACTTAAACTTGAATTAAAGTCGCAAGCGATACCACAATATCCTGGATCGTATTACTTGTTATCCAAGACATATATCTACAGCTGTGACAGTTGTGGCTACTGTTTGGCAATTATCCTGAATTCTGTTCCTTTTGGTAAAAACTCATAGAGACAATTTCTGATACAAAGTAACTGCCCAATGTCCATCGTCACTTTGATTAATGATGATGCCCGAGTCAGGCAGACGAAAAAAAATCAAAAAAAAAAAACTCATGTCAATTATGCCATTTGCATTTACAATCCGAAAATTGTAAGCAATTATTAGACATTTTTTTTTCTCATTTTTATTCTTTTGTGTATTTAGTTTTTTTTTTGGTTTGCCACTGATCGATCGTCGCATCGTTGACGTCTCAGATTTTCTTTGGGCAATTCAAAGATAAGAATCACAACAAGCAACTGAGGGAATGAACGGGGCAAATAACAAAACGATCAACTGAAAATGATTAGTCAACAAGCCTTGGCCAGCAATAAAAAAATTACTGACGATTTCATGAACAAACGCCTTTTATGACCCCACCAGAATAAAAACAACAATAACAATATGGTATACAATTTTCATTTTGTGTAAAAGGAGAAAATAAAAACTATTAACAAATGTCAATTAGATGACACAGGCGCAATGGTTGAGAGAGCGAGAGAAAGGCACTGAATGCAGCAGTTAATGACAATGCGACGTGCAGCAGATGCAGCCGAGTGATACACATTTAGATACAGATACAAGGTAAAAGATACAAAATACAATGAGATACATATAAAAGATATGTTTGTCATTTTTGTTAATCAATTTCGTGGCAATGTTACAATTCTCAACTTGATGGTCAAATAACGAAATTTCTTGTTGCCGGGTGAAATGATTTGTTTGCATTCTTCGCACTTGGCCGCTGACTCAGAGGCATGTGAATATGTCCAGATACTTTAGGTTTACCGTTTTCTTTTTTCAGGAATGCTTCTTCCACATACTTGACAGCTTTAATTGAGCTGTGAAATGTTCATATCTTTATGTTGCACATAGAATTTAAATTAGGAACTACTTTGGTGGCATTAGAAGCTGCCTCTAATTCTATTTCATATCTCTCACTTTTTACAACTTCATTTCCTGGTATGGTGTTTATCAAGTTTCCGTTCCCGTTTCAGTTAACACTTATTGTTTGTCGCGTTTTTATGCTTGAAATCAATTTGTAGCACTTTACTCGAAATTAACATTATTTTATATTTATTCCCATTTTATTATTATGCTTTCTTTTTTTCCATGAACATTTTATACGCTTTTAATGCGGCACGTCTGCGCGCTCAATTAAAAACAGGGCATTCAATGGGTTCCTAGAGGTAAACCTTTTATTATTATTTTTAATTTATATATTTTTTTTGTGTTTGGCACCAAAGGTGTTGGCTGGCCAAGTGTCACTTGCCAAGCGAGCGAAGCGTTAACGTTTTTGTGCTAGCTATGCCAACCAAAATTAACGCCTGAAATGGACTTCAAGTGCAGCTGGCTAATTGAAAAGGTGTTTCACCAAATATAGGTATATGCGTTCATAGGCAACAAAAGGCGCGACAGGAAGCGCTATTCAAAAATTATATGCGCAAAAAAATTAGCATATAAGACAAAGAGTTGGTCGGAAAACAAAAAAATCACAGACGTCCCAGGAATTGACCGCTGGGAAATGAACCCATAAACAATTACAAACGAAAGGCATTTAAGGACAACAAAATATCCGCAGCTGAACTGGACACGCAAGCACCTCGACAATTTATTTATTAATCGCATGTCAAGCGAAGGGCGGCAACTTAAGTGGCCCCCCCTTCAACCCTTGGAAAAAATCTCCTGTGGGCGGGGCACTCGCAAAATATTAGCACGTAAGCATTAAATACATTTTAAGCGGAAGAACTAATTAACAAGCGAGCGAATTGACGGCAGACAGCGCTCCTCACTTGGCTTGGGGTCTAGTCACCAACGTCAGCCACAAAAGACCCAGGCAGAAAAAGCGAGCCAAACTTGGCAAAAACTCATTAGCACGCTCGAACGTTAAAAATGTCGCGTCAAAATCAGCGCTTAATATTTTTTATGATTAGCCGCCCTTCCAACGAAACATTTTTTGGTGACATTTATGAAGCCAAAACAAAAAGAATATAAATGTACTTTTATAAGTCTGTGTTTATGTTAAATAAAATATACCCTTCCATTCTTAAGTTTTAACAAAAGATAGAGCTGCAGATTGGAAATATAAAATATGCTTGCATATAAAAACTTTTTTAATTCCACCTATTCTTAATTACAAAATTTGAATTAAATTATTTAATTTTTAAATTTTTTGAAAATTTTTTTTTTTAATTTAGTAAAATGAGTTTAATATCAAATAGTGCATTTTAATTGAAAAAGAAATACATACATTTATACTGATATTAATAATAATAATTTTAGAGTATAGTCCAATTTTGTAGTACAAAGCATTTAAGAAAAGCAAGTGGCACATTTTGTAGCAAGAGTAGCAAGAGGCAATTGAGCAGCGACATTGGTGAAAATGTGCACACGAATTATTTGTTATTTGCGCAGACTTTGTCTGGCATATATGTAGTATATAGACTATATAGACAGGTGGCTTAGGCAAGTAACCGGGGAGTTGGGTGACAGTCAAAGTAATCATCATAATTCTGAGCAACGCGGCTAAAAACGCTAAAGACTCATTAATCGTAAGCCGAATACACAAAAGCCAAGCGACAGGACATTTGTAGCGTGTCCTGCGGATCGCGACTTTTGCCGCCAGAACTGTTTTAATTGTCTGCTTTGTCCCGGAACGCGGAACGTTGAGCTTCGGACTCCACCAACAACATTCCAAAACAAATATGAAGCAGAGGACATGACACCCGCGGCTGCGTCACTCAGTCGTCAGTGCTCAGTTCGTAGTCGTTGTCCTGTTCCTGTACGTTTTTCCTTTTTTTTTTATCGGTAATAAGGTGTTTTTGACGACGCGCTTGGAACCCGCTGGCTCGGACCTGGCTGGCTGACTGCATTACGTTGCGCTTTTATAAATATGACGATAAATTTCGTTTGCCACTATATTTTTTGTTTTTTTTTTTTGTTTGTATTTTATTTGGACTTCATTTTGGTTTTTAATTTCCTACTGGGATTTACGCAAAAAAGGTATACCGCCCTTTTTCCGTGTCATGTCTGCTGTGGCATCAGCATCAGAAGCGACGCTTTTAATAGCCCTCGTCCAGTCTGGGCGATTTTAATATAAAAACTACAACTGGCAAATGAAAAACAAAGGGCAACAGAGACGTCGCTTTATGTGCCATGTTTGCAGCTTTGAGCAGCGCTTAATTTTGGCCAGAAAAAAGCAAAGTGAGATAAGCGCTTTAAGCCCTATTAACGGGCTTGTGGCTCGAGGACCATGTGTTCAGCAGACTTCTCTGTGTGTGAGTGTGTGTGTGTAAGCATGAAAAGTTAAGCTAAGCAATTTGGAATAGCTGCAATTTGGCAGTTATATTAAAGGTTTTAGTAAAATCAGTCTTTCAACTTTACTTTACTAAAAACCAAATGACCACAAAGTATAGTAAGTTCCATGGAAACCTAAAATATTAAACTACAGTATTGCAAATAAAATTAAAGAATTAACTACGATTGTCTGATTGGGAAACAGAAAGACAGAGAGCAAGAGAATGTGAAATGTGAATGAAGGATATAAAATCAGAATGAGCTATGCAGAATAGATGTATAAGAATCAGATTTATTAATATAATAAAAAAATTTTAATTAAAATATTTAAAATAGATTACAAGTCGGAAATATACGAGGTTAATAGTAAGGCAACCAAATAATATGGGGAAAGAAATTGATGAAATGAATACATATTTTCAAGCTCGAGGCATAATCAATATTTTTTAAATTTCTTGTGAAAGCGGAAGGATATTCAATTAGTTGTTTGTGTAAACCAAGATATACCTTATGGGATCGAATATAAAATTTGTAGTTTGTGTGTTCATCTACATTCACTGCAAACACTTTAATAAGGGCTTTAGTACGTATTTAACACATTGTGTCAACTAAATTATCGCTTTTATGATTATCTTCATACACCTCTGCTATGTTGCACAAGTCACTTCATCAAATCAGAAAATCTCAACGAAAAGCAATTTAAGCCATGTCCATCGATTTAACACATACACACACAGACACACACAGTTAACAAGCTCATTGCACATAGACGGCGGCAATCAAATCAGCCGAAAACTTGTTATCGCCTCCTTTGAGCGACACCAAGAAAATTAATGACCACCCAACCATTCGGCATATCGCATGCCGAGCTTGCAACATGATATACCTCAGAGCAATGGTCTCTTGTGTCGGTGCGAGGCTCATTTGAAATATGCAAAGCATATAAATTATGTGAGCCCAGCCGTTTGGGCGACAAACTGTGAATGAATCAAAGGATAATCCAATTTATTTCACATTATGCTCATGCCTGCTGCTCATTGTGCCCCAATGCAGATAGATACATATATACAACAAAGTGTGGCAACTTGCAACGCCTGCAGTTGCACTTCAAAGGTGTCAACCTGCAGCAACTGCAACTGCAAATGCAACTCCAAATAGACGCCGCACTCTCAGCTACAAAGGCTACAAATCTCTGGCACTTTCAGGCAATCAATACGTTTTTGTCTCTAATATAATTTACTGTCTCTAATGTGCGGAGCGAGGTCTTTGAGCAGAGAGAAGGCACTTAAGGCCAGTTAAATGATGTGATGAGTGAGATGTGCTGAATGTGTAGGGAATGTATGCCTATTTTAGATCTTTTATACCGTCTACTTATTGTATTCAAAAGGGTATACACACACAAAGTAAAGTCGATTTATAAATATAAAATTTTTTGAAAATATAATGAAACTAGATACCTATCTATTACATATACTTCATTATATGCATAAAAATCTAGGTACTTTTAAACCTAGTACAGAGTGTTTCAAAGTCGCCCCGTATATTTCGGCCAAATCTTAGCTTGTTTTGCTTTTGTTGAGACGCCCGGTTTGTGTCAGTTTTGTATCTTTTGGCCGTAACTCAAGTTCTTTAATATTTTACGCTCAACTGACTCCGCTCAAAAGGATTGCCAAAACGCGGGTCAGACAAGTCTATGCGAAATCCATACACATGTCAGTCACACTTAACCCCGGGCCATAGCAGACGACCAAAGCCCAGGGCAGACGGGGGGGACAGCAGCGCATTTTAGACCGCAAGAATTTCAAATCCAGATTTGTTTTGATTGCCTCGCGGCAAACTTATTATTTTAAGTCAGCAAATGTTATGCGGCTTACGAACTTTTCATAATTTTAACGTTTTCCCAACATTTATGATATGATTTCAGGAAATTTTTTGAGGCGACGTCGCCGCGTCTCAAATTTATGCGCAGCGCATATGTCAACAGCTCGTTTTTTGATAGAAAAACGAAAAAGAAGGACGCAAGAAAGGATATGGAATGACATAAATATATATATAGAGTATATACGTATCCTTGCTCGGTTACTGTTGCTGCTTTGGTAAAATTTGCATATTTGCATTTCAATTTGCCGCCTCAATGTATGTAGTTAGGGTATGTATTGTTTTTTTTTTCTCTCGTTGGCTTTGGCAAAAATTTAATTGTCAATAAAAATTTACCGTGCGGAAAATTTGTTATGCAAACAAATGAAATTGAAATGCGGCTGCTGTGTGTTTATCGTGTGCATTTTCTGGCTCTGAAAAGACAAACTCCCAAGCAGACAAATGAATCTTAAAGGTAAATTTTGTCGAACACGTTGGTATCTTCTGGCATTGGACTGTGAGAACATTTGTTCTTTAAATAATGCATGAAACACGAAAATTTTACATTGCCAATGACAATGTCTAATTGAGTTAATTGGAAAATGCTAAGCCCAATACATTCAAAAGGGGCAACGATGATGTAGTTCGAGGGCGTCTCGTTGCTGTTCTTGTAATTTTGTAATTTACATTGCAGGTTTTGAATTTACACTTGCAAGCAATTAATAATGCTGCATTAGGGTTATCCATAAAGCTACGCACACACACACACGCACACATCCTTCTTGCCAGCCGTACGCATATGTACGACAATTAAGCAGGATAATTAAGTTTATCGTTCATTGGCTTTGCATTTTACCCAGCTCAACCAGCACATTCGTCTCTCTCTCAGGCTCCCCACCCCCTTCTCTGTGGCACTTGCCTAATGTAACACGTATGACAGATTACAGCTGGATTGGGGACACTGCAGGACATGATTGTGCATATTAGACTGGCAATAAGAGCCTGTATCTAAGTGCATTTTCAAATACAACTTGGGCCTGGCATCGAAATTGCAAAAGTTATGTAAATGAATGGCAATTGCAATTGGCAGCCGTGTGGGAGAAAAGTCCATGGCATTTGTCATTCGATGTGATGCGATACGCAGCAAAGGACTCAAGTTTCCATTTTGGGCTTCAACATCCCACTAGTAGTTCACACTTTGGCAGCCGTTATCATAAAATCCTGACGTGTCATCAGACATTAAAGATGCCATTGCTAGACGCAATTAAAAGCATTCAAAATAAACATTTCATTACCAGCCAAATGACGTTAATGTCGCACTCTTCCTCTTTCTGTTGACTCTGTCTCCCGTTGCACTTAAAAAACTTTGGCAGCCAAACAAAAAAAAAGCACAACATTGTCATAAACCTTGCTGACATTAAGATAACTTTTAATCATCGTAAAAAACCAAAATCCTGCACAACCCACGACCCCTTTTTCCGTTTAAGGTCTGCAGCGTAAGCGGCTTTTCGTGTCGCCATTCGCAACTGCATAAAACACAAGCAAAAAACAAAATCATTCTTAAAATATATATTTTGCCAAATGTTTTTCCAAAAAAAATCAACAAAAAATAAAAACAATGTTGGACAGGCTTACCGGCTTCTGGCCATGATTCTGATTCCGACTCTGATTCCTATATTAAATTGTTTCGGTAGCTTTTTTGAGGGGCTGTCGACGTCGTGATGTTGCCACGTCGAACGTTGCTGGCTTGTGGCATGTTGCGCCCGGCCAAACGGAAATGTAATGAAAATTCAATTAAAAAATGGCATTTGCCAGATTTTACGAGCTGCACTCGTTGGATGGCCACAGCAACGTCAGCTTTTGTTCAATTTGCTTGAAGCAATGCTAAAATGCTTTAAGCTCCTTTAATTAATAAGTCACAGCATAACATTGCATACAGATAATAATTATATATAACATAGCACTGCTTTATCTCAAACCAGATCAAAGCGGATCTTGGCAAGAAATACATAAAAAAAAAAAATCGCTTGTAAACAAATCGGCAAAAACATGTAATTTCACTTATCTGACATAATGTCAACAATTTTAAAATCGGCTACCCGTTACACAATACACATTACCAGGCCAAATTCTCATATAAATTACAAAACAGAATGAAAAAAAATTACCCCCTTATCGTGACGCGGGATAACAATAACAACGAGTTGACTTGTGTAACAAATAAAAGTCACTTGATAAGCCCAATATGCAACCCCTTGTTGCCAAAAGGGTGTCATGCCAAACATCGTATGCTAATCACACACACAGTCTGGCAATATAAACGATACACCCAATACACACAAGCAAACACACACACAGACACACTCCCATCAGCAACGCCTTAAACATGCTTAAGCACAATGCAACGAGCCAAAGATCTTTTTTGGCTGTATTTCTGGTACTTTGGTGGCAAATGGAAATTGTGATTCTTTTATAGCCTGGCGCCGCTTGAATGATTTTTATGGGTTGTGCCAAAAAAAAAGCTTAAAAAACAAACTGAAATGCCAGCAAGCTGATTTGCATGTCTTCGCCAAGATTTCTTCTAATGGAATATCAAAGTACTTACATTTCGGTGTAAACTTTGTAACATAAGAAGAAAACATTTAAAAGATTAAAACTAGTATATACATAAATCCATTATTTGAACAAAAATAACCAAAAATACAAACATATTATAAACTCAAAAATATCTAATTTACATTTTTTAGACATCTTTAAATATTTAATTATGCTTTTAAGTCTTAAAATTATTTTAAAAGTTTAAAATGCAATAAACCAAGCTGAAGCAGATTTTACTTTATACAGTACTCAGCTGCATAAGTAAAGGGTATTTAAAGTTCGTAACTGAGTACTTGAATTTCTTTTATGAGTCAATTTTTTTTCGAAGGTTTACTTTTGGTTTTCAATTTATTTTGATATTTATTTGCATATGCAATAATTTACAGACGTAGCAAAGGAGTTTTCGAAACGAGTTTCAACTTTGAATTGAATGAGTTTTATGCAGGGTAACTTGAGCGTTGCGAATACCATAAATATTTGATATGGCACTGCAATGAATAGGCAATTGTAGCTGGGGCCAAAGTGTAGCTAAAAAGGAGCATTTAATAAGCAGTAAAATTCATACAAAATCTTATTTTGCTATTTTTGGATATTATTTCCCCCACAGCTGAACTGAATCTGGATGGGTGTGTGTGTGTGTGTGTGTGTATGTGTACCATTCAATTTCAAGAGCCATTAAAAACTATGCATGCAATTAAGTCGAGTGAAAATTTCATAAAGATAACAATCGACAAGAACAAGAAATAAACATATACATGTACTAGCCGAACAAAGATCTATCTCTAGAGAGGGCATGAAAAAACAAAAAAAAAAAAATATAAGAAGAAAGAAGAAAAAACCTGCAGTTGCCCGTCAGTCAACACTTCAAATAAAAAGGCGGATGAGGAGACCACATTAATTTGCATTTAAAAACTGTTTTTAGTAGCATTAACAACAAACATGGGCCCAACATGGGGCGCAGCCATTAACAAAGTGTCTCCAGATGTGGCAGCAGCAGCAGCGCAAGTTGATTTGGGGCCGCATCATATTTAACATAAAAAGATGAAAAGTTTATTATGATTGTTGGCTGCTGTTATTAGCTCAAGAAATGGTTATGGGACCAGCGCACGCCACACCAAATGTCAAAAGCCAGCGGTCACAGTGTGTCCAACACCAGGCATAAATGGAGCTGCTGCTGCTGCTGCTGTTGTTGCTGCTGCCACATCAACTGGCCCGTGTGTCAAGGCAGGCACTTACAATGATCTTGTCATAAAACGTTCAGAGTCATCAAAGTTGCACTTTATGCGAAACGATCTACGCTCGACATTGTTATTGTTGTTGTTGGTTTTTGTTTATTTGTTGTTGCTGTTGCTGCTGCATGTTGTCGCTGCACGTGTTCATCGTCATCAGCATTAGCGGCGCTGTTGTATTAGGCGAGAACAGACAACACACAAAACGACGCTGATCGGGCCAGGCCAGGAACTGGCACCGGGTGCTCTCTTGTGTCTGCTCTTTGCACTCGGCATAATCATAGAAATTATGTGGCCCCTGGCACGGCTAAATGGTGTTGGCAGCGCCATAAGCGCTGGCTAATAGACCGCATGGGTTCGACGTTTTTAAGCAGGAGGATTCTCTGAATGCATTTGGTAACCATAAAAAAAGATCAAAAATGTCAGAATCTATAGAAAACTAGCTTATAAGGAAGTTAATAAAGATATTATACTAAACATGACATGATTTGTATAAACATAGTCTATAAACTGCATTTTTGTCCGTTATAAGCTGGTTCCGGACTTTTAATAATAAATTAAGAAATTATGTATTTAATATAAAAAAAAGCGTAAACTTGTTGCCCATTGTCGATTCCGGAATTGTGTTCAAGTGGCAAGTGGCATGAAGCCCAAAAAATACACAGAGCATGGCACACAAGCACTTGACACTTGCCACTGACTTGTGGCATGAGCCGCCAACTTGACATGCTTGCTGCTGTTGGTTGCCGCTTCAAGATCATCTTTTTCAAAAAGATCTCTTTTCTAAAGAAAAATTTGCTGTGGCTGCATCTGGGGACGCTGCTGTCGCTGATTGCCTGTCGTTGTTAGAAAAATATTATTTTCTTTATGTTTTGTCTTATACGTATGTATTTCTACGTTGATTGCAAAGACGAGTAGTTGCAGTTGGGGCGTGCTGCACAAAGGGCAGCCTGCCGCTGCCGCTGTCAGTCAGTGAGTGCCGCGGGGGCAAACGACGCGCTTGAGTGAAAGTTGATGTGCATGAAAAGTTTTAATTGCGCGTCGAGTTGGAGTTTTTTTTGTTTTTTAGTGGCAGCCAGGAGCACTGGGTGGCACTCACCGCACTGCTCATTCCAGAAACATATTAGAAAAATGAATTTAACACAAATTTTGTGGGTCATTTTTTGTAATGGCCCCAAAGAGCTGTTCCGATAAGCGATCTCTATATAGTGTGGACCCAGCATCTTTCTCTCTGAAGAAGTGTGGCATGTGCTGAAGATGTTTGAATTTTGAGTCAAGACACGTGCTTGGCTCAACTCGGCGTGGGCCTAAAAACGCGTAGGATCACGAAGCACAGGCTCTGGATGATGCAGCATTATAAGCCAGACTAGATATCGATTAAAAATTTCTACTGTTGGCGGCACGTGTGGCAAGATAACTGAAACGTAGGAGTTAAGTAGACAGTTGAACAAATTTTACATAAACTTATCGCTAAACGGAAACATCTTAAAAAAGCTTGTCAAATGGAATTTGATTATAAATTTCTGTACAAAGAGATGCATCAACTCTGAGAGGCATAACTAATTTACAAAACATTTTCTAAAAAGTTTCCTAATGAACGGTGCCACACATCGGAATGGCAGCCCATTAGACAGACGGCTGTAACTGAAAAATGCCAACACGCACAGATCAGCTTTTGATTTGATGATCAGTAAACTGAGCAAGATTAACTACGCACCTCGAGTTCAAATGGTCAAGAGCTAATAAATTACTCACAGTTCGCAGACCGCAGAGAGATGTCTTTAAAGCTAACCAATATCATTTTATGGCACCTTTTTCCCAACAAACCAAAACCAAAGTTGAGAGCCGTAGATCAAACACAAACTCCCAGGCACGGCAATTGAAAAATGTAGATCAAGTTGGGGCGATAAAAGGCCAAAACCGCCTTTCACATTAATTATAAGTTTTTAAAACTACATAAAAAACAGAACTGAACGCGTTGGAACTCACATTTTGATTGAATAGGGCCAGGCCAACTTTCCGGGAATAGTTTCATTATGTTACACTAATTTTGGACAACGATCGCCGTCTAGATAAATCATTAAAAACTATTTTATTAAAATTATACCTGTACGCATTTCTGGTTTATAGCTTATTGTAATTATGAGACATCCAGCCGCGAAAACAAGTTAATTGTCCCGCCTCAAACGGTTGGTTTGAAAGGAATTCCTCATAAATGGGTCGCTTAGCCACATAAAGTGCTCATATGGAGCTCTAAAATACGCTGTTTATGATTACATTTATTATTATTTTTTTTTTTTTTGTGTCACCCGTTAATGTCGTAATTATGTTCGTCCATCATTCCATTTTTATTTCCACGTATTTTCCGGAATAATTACGTTCTTAGCCAAGTTGGATTTTGTTTTAATTGTTGGGCGACGATGTTTATGCTTTAAGTACATTTTTTCTGTGGATCATAAAGTGCATTAACTCGGCAGGGTTTATGTATTATCAGCGGGCTTTGTTGGGTTTGACAGGTCGGATGATAGCCGTGGCGCGACAGGTTTGGGTCATTTTTATGGCAATCCATTGTACATACAAGCCAGAGACATCATCTACTAGTTACAGCTTTTACAAAAATAAAAAAACCTTTGATCTAAAAAACATCCATCGGTAGGCCGAGCCCATTGAATACCAAACAAACATTGAGAGTAGTTGAAAATGACATTGAAAAGCTTACAGGAAGCACCTTCAAACAACTGTACAAATAGCAAGTATTTCAACCCAAAATAAAAACCTAACCATTCAGTCAGTCCCCTTGGTATTATCTCCACGGCAATACAGAAAAAATAAAACTGATGGACAATTCAACAAATGCAACACACTAACGATTTCATTAAAAACGCAGTCAACTAGAAAAAACTCAATTAAATTCGACGTAAAAAAAATGCAGCAAGAATCGGTCTACATATAGATATATATATATTATTTGTATGTATATCCGAAAAACAAATTTTTCGTTTTCATTTTTTTGCAAATCATTCGGCAAACAAACACAAATGTGCATAAAATTACAACAATGCAACAAATTGAGGGATGCAAAAGTGCAGAGATGACCACAGCGCCGAGTCGGAGGCCCACCAACAAATATCAAGGGTTTTTCCCTCAGTGCACTGATATGCAAAAAACTGCATGTCATTGCGTTGGCAACACAAGTTCCAGCGGGACCCGGCTGGAGTGTGGACACACGGACAGGGATGACCCCCTGGAGTGGGACGAGGGCTTCACTTGTGTTTTTTATGTAGTTCACTTTTTGAAAAATTGACAGCTTGACCGCAGTGCTTGTGCGGATATATTGTTATTGTTATTACATTGCTGCCATTGTTGTTGTTGTTGTTGTCCTTGCAATTGCAATTCAAGCGCAAAATCATTAATATCCTTTGGCCTCAGCGAACCCCAACCACCAACAGGACCAGGTTGGGTTTTCGGGCCCCTTTTTCCTTTTGTTTGTGGTTGTTGCATTTGAATGCGTTGCATTTCGACCCAGCAAAGTTTTTTATGAGGCTTCCCATTATTGTCGAAGCTTCGGGTCACTTAATGAACTTTTTCAGTTATTTTGAAAGGAGTGCAAAAAATTGTCATACACACAAACTAAATATCCAAAGTTACTCTTAAAATATTTCTTAGCATCGATCAAAGTCAGCGATTTGCGGATAAGGCAAACACCCCCTAATACACTTGCCCTTTGCCATTGTCTACCCCACCCCACCCCGCCCGCTCCGCCCCACCCCGTACACCTTTCACTTATCCCAAATTTCAGCAGCAATTACGTGTAGACACAAACACCACTCAGCTAAATATCTGGCTCAATAGTTTAATGAAATTATCAATATCCACCTCGGACCCATGTGAGTCATCATCGCAGCGAAAGAAGAAGAAGAGTGGGACAACGATGAGTCCAGAACACCACACACACACATATATACATATAATCACCTACTGATGTAAATACAATATTTTCAATATAACCACTTAACGCTTAAATCCCGCACCACACAACATGAAGACAAAAACACAACCCTCGTCAGGGGTAGGCCTTGGTTACCCAAACCCCTCGCCTCCGCACAGAACGTTATCTGGCGAGCAAAGCGACCGACTACATGACTACTACATACTTACCCACCTTGTGCCCCCTGTGCCTTGTTGTCATCCGCATCACCCAAGTGGCGGCGACGACCACAACAGTATCAATGCACAAACTGTACCCGGTCACGAGTACTCGGTACCCGGTAAACTGTGCTGGGCAGGGGCAGGGACAGGGACAGGGGCAGCGGCACTAACAACAACCCCCAAAGTCTCTTGCATGGAGGGTTAAAGTTTGAGACGATGACGACGACCACGACGACAGTGAACTGTCCTATTTGCTTTGACTGACTAGCTGACTGACTGAATGACTGACTGACTGACTGACTGAGTGACGAACTGCCAACACGTACGAGTGTATCCATGAGTGCGGTGGTTGATGTGACTTACCAACTGACCATCTGTCATGGGTAACAACTGCAGCGAGCCGAGAGAAGTCCGGGGAAAAAATAAAAAGCACGGCATATTTTTCAGCGCGTTTTTCCCTTCTGTTGAAATTCAAATCGACGGCTCCAGTGACAACTGTACCATGGGCAAGTGTAGTACTGGCAACTGGCAAGTGCTTGTTGTTGTTGTTGTCACAATTGTTGTTGCTGTTCTTGCAGCAATACAAATTTTGTTAGATTTTTTCGTCAGACACGAAAAATTTGCATAACTTGTAAGTGAGCGCGCGGCAAACACTTGAGGAATTTCCTTTAGAATCTCCCCTCAGAACTCTGTGAACTTTTTTCGAGTGTGTGTCGGCATTTCAGAGAGTACAAATTCCTAGGGGTTTCGACAGACAAAAGGGTAGAGTTCGGCTAAGAGCCGCGCCTGAGTTTAATTGTTTGGAAAGATTTTTTTCTATAGAACAGCTGAGATTATGTTGAGTTAAAAGAAGTTGCTGTCAGAGGACTCTCTATATACTTAAAAAATAAGAATAAACATGTTTAAGTATTCCATATCTATGTAAAATGTAGGTGATTTTACATGACCGTTGTCTAATCCAGCCTCAGGCTCAGCTCGAACCACTAACTAACCACAGAATGCTTTTGTCCGATTCACCTCATCGAATGCCATTCACTCTTAAGGCAGCCAATTAATTGGCCAAGTCCAGGCCATCCTCGTTGGCCAGATCCCGCCGGAGCAGTTCACATTTGCCGCACAATGCCTTAATAAACAAATCGTCGGCGGCAGGAGAAATGCAGTCGGAGTTGACCACATCAATGTGATCCAGGTTTTGCCTGGATGCATCAACACTTCAATGAGTGCGACTGGTCAGCTCGCTGCGGAACTGGGCCCTCAACTGCGGGCAACAGCACAATGAGGCACTTCGTCTTTAGTCTGCGCTGCCCGCCTGACCGCCCGCTCTTCCGTTCAATGCCACCACAATTATTTCCATTTGATTGAGCAAAGAAGTGTGCGTGGAGCGTTCCTCCTTTCCTGCTATGCTTTTTTTCTTTTTACAATAAGCTGGACACATTGTGGACTGCCTGGATAGACGGGCAGTGTGTGGTCATCACTTGCGAGTCGGGCTCTCTGTGTTTATTGCGCTACATGCTTGAGTGCATTCGCATTTATGGACGATGATGATGGTTGCCGGAAAACTTGAGGAAGGCAGGAAGACCGAGTTTTATGCATATATCGCATAGTGTGCTGAACGATCTTGTGGTATGGGCGGATTCAGCAGTTTTAAAGTATCCGCAATTTAAGTGATTTAAACAACTGACCATTTTACTTATAAAGCTATTAAAACTACCATTGGCTTATACATTGTTAGCTGTAGTCTCTGTCAAAAAATTAATTTTTTTATCTGTTAAAAATTGGATAATGAATAAATTATTGTAAATTGATTTTTTCTATTTAAACAAATTTATCTAAATTTAAATTTAATTAAAATTTTACCTTATTATTTCACATTAATAAGCTATGACATAACTCTCTACTTAATAAGCTGGCATACAACCTTAATTTTTTACAGTTTTCATTAATCGCACTTTTTAAGGTGGTCTTTAAAGTTCCGGACCAATTAAAAGCATATTGTTACGTGTTGGCGGCTCCCTTCGGCTATTTATCCTAATAGTTTGACAAGAGTGGCAAAATTTATGCTCAATTTAACACGCTACCAATGTCACTTCGAAACCAATTAAATAAATTGGCGCAACTTCGAGTGGCAAACTATGATAATAACCTTTCAACTTGGCAAAGTACATTCTAGCCAGAGGTAACCCGTTTACCAACTGCCCGCACTTGAACCTGCACCCGCATTGAATTTTCTTACTTTTCGACTTAATGAACACGCTTTGAAATGGAAATTAAGGCAAATAGTTTAGTAGATGGCTTACTGGTTAGTTGGTTAGTTGAATGGCAGTTGGGTTAGCGCTTTGGTGGCTTCCACTTTGAGTTGCTTCCACCTGGCGCTTAGTCACCCCTCAACGCAATTATCCTTGACATTCTCAGCTATTTTTCTACGAATTGCAACGTAATGTCCCCGTGCATATATAACTTTTAACGGGTTTTTGCATGCGTTATTTCAAATAATTGTCTATATCGTGACGGTGTTGCCAACCGATAAAAAAGGAGGACCGTTCGTGTCGTATGTAACCTCAAAAACGCAAAAATTTTAAATGCAGGAACCATCAATAATACTAGTCATGACAAAAACGCCATAAACCATGAAAATCGGTTCAGTTTTGGCAAAGTTATCGCAGTTTGAAATATGGGACCTGTGGATCCAAAGGCTTTACTTGTCAAAATTTTTGTCAATTTCGGCATGATTTTTGACGAA
>SCDY01000270.1:0-105796 GCA_004143825.1 Drosophila micromelanica
GACCAAAAAATTGACCCCCTCAAAATCACTTTTAATGTTGTTTTTTACACTTATTATGATAAATAAAATCGATTAAAAGTAAAAATTTGAAATTCTAAACTAAAAAAAAAAAAAATTTTTCGAACATTTATAATTATGTTTATCATTTATACATGATTTTTTAACAAAAAATCAAAAGAAAATTTTATTTTCAAACGTGGACATATTTTGAATGTAGAATCAATTTAGAGGAAAAATTATGACCAAAATGGCATGAAACTTGAAATTCGGTTCGGATTTGACAAAGTTATGCGAGTTTGAAATAAAATTCTCTGTCTATGTACAAATCTGTCGTGGATATACCCGAGAATATATTTGCAGTTTCAAGTGTCAACAGACAGAAACCCAATATGCTCTTGCTCAGTTGTACGAGCAGCAGCCGAAAATAAAGAAACAGTAGCAGCCACATAGGCGCAGACAGTTTTTATTTATCACCCGCAGTGCAGGGGTAAGCGAGTGGATGGCAGGGGGAGGGGGGGTTCAAGGGGTGGGGGGATGCCATCAACAGCAGGCGTTGGAACAGTAGCCGTCGCAGCCACAGCTGATGAGCGATAAGGCCGCAGACAGCTGCAGTGTGGGTGCCCCCATGTGTGTGCAAGTGTGTGTGTGTGTGTGTGTGTGTAGAGACATTCACACATTGGGGGTAAGTCCAGATGACAACCAAAGCCAAAGGGTTGCAAGCGACACCAAATGGAACAGACAACTAACTAGGGAGCTCAATTGAACAGCACTCATAAGTTGGATAGTTAACATACCATAAACACAGCTGGAGAATTGCCAGCTTCTGGGCAGCAATATCCAAGATATTGTGAGTTGTAAACTGAGATTGGGGCAGGCAGAGTCGGAGGGGGGGCAAACTGTGAAGCGCATCCACATGAAATGTTTTTGCTATTTTCACAGTTTTTTATTTTTCACATTCAACTGTTTATTTAGGGGCACAATTTAATATTCGCCTGGAAGAAGTAGTTTTCCCAAAATTTGATAAAATAAACATGACTAAAAATACTTGGCACTTCCCAACATCATCATCTCTCAATAGCATGGAAGTAAAAAAATTCAATTAGAATTTAACATAAAAAACTTTTAAAAGCTGTTAACAATTAACGCAGAAGTAGTTTTCCTTTATGTTAATTGTGGTCTTTAGACCGCTCTATGCGATTCTCGTGAATTCATGTAAATGGCTCTTACCCGCTCTCTCTTTTTCTCTCTCTGAATTTTTCATATTTCTCTCTTCTTCTTACTTTTTCACTCCCATACTATCTCGCTCTGTCTTCCTCTTACATGTATTCCAATTTTCTCAATATTTAAGTAACTCTCTCTCTCTATATATCAGTTACTCTCGCTCTCTATCACTTTTTCGGTATCTCTCTCACGCTCAGTTACTTTGTCTCTCGCTCTCCCTCTCAGTTTCACTCTCTCTTCCTGACAGTTTCTCTCTCTTTCTCCTTTTCTCCCTCTCTTTCTCTTAGTTACTCTCTCTCTCTGTCTCTCTCCTTCTCTCACTTTCTGTCTCTCTCTCTCTCAATTACTCTCGCTCTCTCTCAGTCACTGTTTCTGTCTACCTTTTAAAATTCAGAATTCACTTTAAACCGTTTTGCGAGCTCGCTTTAAGTCCTGTCACACGTGGCGTATGCGCAACATGATGCGGGCAGGCGGGCGGGCGGACAGACAGACGGGCACATGTCTGCATGCATTTTGACTATACTCGTTACACAAGAACAACAACAACAACAACAGCAGGAACAATGACAACAGCAATGGCGACACATTGTGCTAATGAATTATTAACAAAAATTATAATTGAAAGCCGTTTGGCAAATGAGTTTAATGCACTTGCCAACACCCAAAGCAAAGCTGCAGCAGCAGCAGCTGTGTGTGTGTGTGTGTGTGTGTGTGTGTGAGTGCAACTGACGTTGCCAATGATGAAAAGGCGAAATTGAAAAGCAAAGCCCCAAACGGAACCAACGGAAATCAAGGGAAATCAGCTTAAGGCAGCCCAGGGATGAGGAAGGGAGCCAAGAGGGAAGGGAGACTGGATGACAGTGGAAGTGGAACTGGGAGCAGTAGTTAGCTGACTCTTAAACTGCACAACAAAAGCCGCTTAGTGGCCAATGCAACGAGGCAAGCGTGGGCGTGGATGAGGGGAAACGGGAAGGAGCTACGGCTGGCGGGGAGGTTGCTTGGTTTGGGGTTTGGCGTTGGGTTGTGACAGCGAGGTCAGCTAAGTGGACAGCAAATACCAAATGAGAAGAGGCAACGATCCAACTGAAGTATAAAGGGGGGGGGGGGGTATTAAGATGGTGGTCTGTCCATTGTTGGACTTTGGCTTGAAATTCAATTTGCTATGCAAAGAAAGCGAAACGCAAGTATAGAAAATAAAAAAAAAATAACCCCCACCCAAATGAATGTCAATGAAATGCAAATGGTGAAAAAGCGAGCGGGGGGCCTGATAGCCAGGGTTGATAGCAACCCCAACCCCAACCCCAACCCCAACCCCAACCCCAACCCCTATTTGTGCCCGTACCCGTCGAGACATTTCCATGCCATTCTGGGTGCTCACATTACCAATTTGAATAAAATATGAGATTTTTATTATACATACCATCCAGGATTCGAATCTGGATGCGGGTGCTGGTGTTGCCTGCTCTCCTAATGTTTTTGCATCTTGGTTGCGGTCGCCTTTTTTTTTTTTTAATGGCCGGCCAATGGCTAAATAATAGAAGTCCAGTTTTGTGGCACAGTTGGAGTCGTTTCTTGGCATAATTTCATTACTTTTTCCCCGTTCTTTCGCACCCTCTCCCACTCCGTCTTCGTCTCCTTCTCTTCCTCTTGCTGGCCACACAAACCGCCGACACTCATTAGGCGGCTGCGCATCTCCCTTGGGCTGCACTGTCTGGTGTTAAATTGCTGCGTGTCCTTTTAGCGGTTTCAGTTTCAACTTTTCAAAAGGATATGCAAATTTTTGGCCTGCACATTGTGCGCTGTTAAATATGCAATACTTTTTGAAACATTTTTGAATATCAGAGAATCCAAGTTCAAACAACTAAAATTCAAACAAAAAAAATAAAAATAATATAAATAGAAAATATAAATATTTGAATTTTAATTATTTTTTCCACAATTTTAAAAAGCACAAAACTATCAAGTTCAAATGTTTGAATTTTGATTAGAAATTTAATGCATTCACTTTTAAGACTCTTTTTAACCATTTGAATTTCCAATGTTCCACGAATCCTTGAAGAAGTGCATTAAAATAAAATAAATATCTGCTGAGAGCAAAGGCAAATTTTAGTTTGATGCAAAAATTCTTAATTCTTATTTTTAATTTTAAAGATTTTTTTAACATGTTTTTAGATTTAATATCTATTTCAATATATTGAAATTCCGTTGAACCCTTTTTATTAGTAAGGTAACAATTGCATAAATGATGTGGCAAGTGGCTTGTGGCATGTTGCAAGTCGCCTGCTTGCCACACAAGCCTAAGTAACGAGCTCTAAACATTCTCGCTTGGAATGTTTTATTTGCCCGCTTCATTGCAACCGGAGGCCATTAAGTTGTCAAGATTTGATGTCAAACATTTTGATGTGCCGCATCATGATTGACAGACAAGCAAAGAAAGAGAGAGAGAGAGAGAGAGCGAAGGAGAGAGAGAGGGGAAATAAATGCATGTGTAGAAAATACAACTTGAAGCATGATTTGGTGATTATAGACTAGACTTGGCGCTCGAGCGAGCGCAACGAGTCTATTTGCGGGCCAAAACTTGATTACGACATCCCAACAGCAGCAGCAGCAGCCGGCCAAAAGGGACACTAAACAGGGGGGGTGGGGGGGTGAGGGGTATCCTGCACTTTCGATTCATGGCCAAAGACCGCAAAGCGGCCACGCAGACAGCAGCAGCTGCGGCACGTGTGGCGCATAGTGGAGGACAACAACAACAACAAGAACATTTTGGGCCTGCGGCCAACTGCCAAGGCCCAAATGAAAGGGGTGACGCTGCGGACATTTTCAGCGCATGTCGCCCAAAGGCAAACGCGACAAATAGTCGAGAAATGGAAACCGGAAATGTTGTTACCCCCCTCCTTACTGCCTGCCCCCATATAAAAGTGCACTTGCCACACAAGCTGAGCCGGAAATGGGCGCAAATGCGACAACAACAAGGACAACGACAAGGACGTTGACGGACAGGCCAGGACTGTGCGCAATAATTTACATGCAATTAAGTGTCAAAGCAAATCCAAGGCCACAAATGCCAGCAAATCACTTTCGCCCGCATTTCGCCAATGCAAAATAATCATTTAAGCTAAAGTTGTTCATTTGAAAAGTGACAAAGAAGCGTTGATAGATAATTTAAACAAGTTTTTTCCTGGCTATATCTGAAAAATTTCTTAATTTTTTGAAATTTAAAATAATTTTGTTCAGAACTTTCGTACCAAATAATACAGTAAATTTTTATTTTCTATGAAAAACAAAATTCTACTTTGCAAAATTTCAAGTTTTAAATTAAGAATTAAAAAAAAAAAAAATTTCAATTTTCGGAACACGCTCCAAATGCTGGGCAATGCCAGAGCCTGTCGCAGGGACACTTTGGCTGCTGTCACAGGCACAACATTTAAATTTACGAGACACGGCCACGCCCACTGGTCAGTGAAACCCATCAGCGCCTCTCTCTTTTCGTTGCAAAAGTGCAAGTGCAATTTAATGGAATGCAAAAGTTTGGCGTGCTGCAGCTGCTTAAAGCAGCTGTTGACCGCAGAGACAGCCAGGGGGTGGGGAGGGGAGTGGGGTGAAGACTTGAGCCAACGACAGAGGACAGACGGCAGTCAACGAACTGTTAAGTGAAAATGCATTTGGAATTGCAATGCGAGTAAAATGCATTTCTAGGGTTTCCTTTTTCGTCTGAGCGCTTAAAAGCTGCCTACACACAATGTGTGTGTGTGTGTGTGTGTGTGTGTGCGTGTGTGTGTATTTGTTTGTGTAGGTATGCAATGCAATAAACTGGGCGTGTTTGAACGCCCACCTACACGTGCCACAGCCAAAACGCCAGTTGATTGCAACTATTGCTTGAGCTGCTGAACAATGCAATAGATTTGCATCTATATACATACATATAAAATATATATATAAAATATATATTGCCTGCACATAAAATAAATATTGACATAGTCGATTGGTTGCTGCTGTTTGCCTTTAAATGCCGTCACGCCTTTTTGTTGTCAGCTGCGTTTAAATTTGTCACACACACACACACACACACACACACACACACACACACACACACACACACACACACACACACACACACACCCACACCCTCACACCTTAGCTTATCCTTGCCTGGTCGCTTGTTAAGACATTTTTACGCTCGGTTTTTGTCCCTCGCAAATTGCATTTCCGTGACCAACCCGTTGCCTGTCCGTCCAGACCGTCCAGCTGACCACATTATTGAATCAGTGTATTCGACTCCAGTCTAACCAGCTTTAAACTGCTTCTGTTTGCGTCTAATGAAATCAACAGCCGAAAAGTATGCTTTAAAAAAACCCGTTGCAATGCAGCCAAATCAAATAAACATACTATAGCCCCTGGCCTGCTGCTGCTGCTGCTGCTGCTACTACTTGATGCGAGTATATGGTTTTTTTTTTATTATTTTCTGTCTCTTCTTTTTTTGTGTGTGCTGTTATCTTCTTGTTGCTGCTTTTCGCTTTCAACTGCTTATTGAAAATTGTGCACAGAAATCATAAACAACGCCGCGGGGCGTCCATATTCGTTCTCAAAGCACACGCAGCCCCACAGCCCCGCCCACTTCAGCCATTTGCAAGCTAGCAAATGTGCCTCCCACTACATTTGGCATTTATTGAAATCTGAAAAAATATAATTGCATGCTTTTAGGGTTGCTCAACAAAATTGAAAAGCACACACAAACACAAACACAAACACACACACACACACACACACACACAGAATTGCTAAGCCAAACAGGAGATTCTCTTGTACAATAGAACGAAGAAAACGCTCGAGTTCCTTAAATCTGTTTCGCCCTCAGTTCGGCTTAAAATAAATATGGTTATTGAAAACAAATTTTCATAAGAAACTTTTACATTTCAAATGTATTTCATATTTCTACCATACCTAAAATATCTTGTATTTATAGCAAATTAATTATATAATCTCGATTAAACTATATATATATATATCAAAAATCAATTACACAGCATGCGTTTATATACTTTATATATTTGATAAATCAACCAATTTATTTTGATATTTCTATAAATTCCGACACATGTAATTAAATATTTTTCTCATAAATTTTCTATATACACATAATCTGTACAATATTTACTTCAGCAATTATATTATAATCGCTTTTCTAGACATCCTTAAAGCTTCAAAATTTGTTGCACATTTTTTTTGCTACTTTCTTCTTTTCTTCGCTTAAATCGAATTATTTTTGGCGTTTTGGCAGCGAAATCGTTTTGGCTGGAACGGCTTTTCAATGCGGCTGGGCCAAGAAATTTCTTGTGCGTGACTTTAAGTAAAACGCTCATTATGAAAACTTTTTGCACGCGATTAAGAAAGCGGCAAGGCTCCGCAGGACGAGTCTCGTGGTCTCCCGCTTCTTCTTCTCTTTTTGCTTTTGCTGTCCACTTGACCAGATCGGGATGTGAGTGGCGGGTCCGAGGCTTTAAGGACTTGCCACTCGACTTGGCTGCTTTGTCGCAGCGTCTGCAAAGTTTTTCCAGGACAAAAGGACAGACTGGGTGACACGGGTGAAGTTAACGAAAGGCGTTGCATACTCGAAGGCGCCGCGGCATATGGAATACCAATTTATCATTTATCATTGTTTTTGGCGCTTGTTCTTGTGGAAATAAGGGGGCATTTTATGTGCGCGCATTTTTAACGCAACATTTAACGCGAAAGACGGAAGTCGATGTGAAAAGGAATCCGGCGCTGATTTACGTGGCGCAATTATGACAACAACTTAACCATTACTCATTATCCCCCTCTCTCTCCCTCTCTCTCTCTCTCAGACGTTTATTGTGCGTGGTTCCAGCCAGCCGAACACAATGGCCGTCTCGGTGCGTTTGCCGCAGGACACGGGTCCCTATATCGAACACTATCTGATCCAATCGCAGGACAACATACTCAGCCTGGAGAGTTCCCGGTTCAAGTTTGGCTCGATCCCGGCCCTGATCGCACACTATGCCCAGTGCTGCGATGAGCTGCCCGTGCAGCTGATGCTGCCGCGTGTCCTGCGCGAGGCGAACAATCGCAAGAAGCTCTCGTCGCTGGCGCTGCTCGGCCAGGAGTTCTGGAGCTATGCCAGCAGTCCGGCGGTCCTTGGTCCGCCCGTCGCCGCCAAACCGCTAAATGCTGCAACCGAACATCAGCAACAACTGCAGCAGCAGCAGCAACAGCAGCAACAGCAGCAACATCTACTCGACGCCAAGTCGCCGTTGTCGCTGACGGAGACCAGCGGATTGGGCACCGCTACGTTCTTCAGCGATGCTCTCGCCGGCAAACCGGCTGCGGTTGCCCCGCCCCAAACGCTGTTCAGTCCGACGGGCAGCGGACAGCTGCTGGGCTTCTTCAGCCAGGCGGGCACGCCCTCGGATACGAATTCGAGCATGAGCTCGTTCTCGACCAGCGGGGGACAGCACATGCAGCTGCTGAGTCCCAATTCGGTGGATTCGGTTATTTTGACCATGTCACCGGTGGATGCGCAAAACTATTTGCCCGGCGGTGCGGCCGGATCCGCGTTGGATCAGCCATTGCAGCCGCTGGTCGGCAACAATTTGAGCACGTTCAAGACGACGACAGCAGCGACGGCGATGATCACCGAATTGGAGCAGGTGCGTCCGCAGCGGCCGAAGCCGCCGAACACATTGAATCTGAAGCCGCCGGCGCCGCCGATGCGCTGGTCGAAGCCCCACTCGCCGGATCAGTTGGCCAGCAATTTTACGGTTACCACCACGGTTACCTTCTCCATGGAGAACAACAACAGCAATGCTGGTGGCGCCAACTCGAAGCCAGGACAGCCCGCACAGTTTGTGGAGGTGACCACGCCCGCCTCGAGCAATCCGTTCAATGCGCTGCTCAACTCCCAGGCCAGCACCAGCACGTTCCAGACATTCGCCAAGCGTCTCTCGCCCGAGGGCGAATGCAAGGACACCCTCTCCTCGCAGGGCTCCTCCTCCAACGACAGTCGCTGGCAATCCCAATCCCAATCGCAATCACAATCGCAATCCAGTCGCGATTCTGGCCACAGCCAGCGCAAGATGCTCTCACCAATGACACCGAATGGGGCGAACGGCATCCTGGCCAGCGTCGGCAGCAGCAACAGCAGCAAGTCACGCAAGTCGCGCATCCGCAAGGAGTCCAAGCACTACCAGGAATCGGACATACTCGAGAGTCCGCCCGCACAGTATTGCGCCAGCGCTCTGAGCGACAAGATCAGCGACTACGAGGACGTCTGGACACACGATCCCAGCGATCGGGCCAGCCTGCTGACCAGCTTCAAGCCCGGACCGGACAACCACGGTGTCCTCAACCGACGACCCGATCTCCTGGCCGAGACACGTAAGTTCTGTATAAGTTGCATAAAAACAAACAATAAGAAATATAATAAGTCTTGATTCCATCAATTAATTTATCAATTAATATAATAATGGGATTCCTTAAATTGTTTAAATGCCTCACTCACTTCTCCCACTTTTTAATTTAGAAGTTTTAATTCACTTTAAAATAGGATTCCTTAACACTCCTTTACTTAGGAGCTCTTAACTTAAACTGAATAATTCGACACTTTTTATATTGGATCGGTCAAATGTTCAACTCGCGTTTTCCGCTCTTTTTAACCCTTAACCTATTAAGTATATAACGGGATTCTTTATAAGAGAGAATGCCTCATTCACCTTTTTCTTACAACTTGAGAATTCTTAAGTTAATCAGAAAATATATCGACTAGGTTGCACATTAGGTACACTCTAACATAGGATTCCTCAAATTGATCAAGTTTCCAACTCTTTTTACCTCTTAACCTGTTATACATGTACTAGGATTTGTGCCTCATTTACATTTCCCTCTTTTGTACCCTATCTTTACTACTTGGGAGTTCCTAACCTAACCTGTTCCATATTAGTTTCACTATAAAATGTGATTGATCAAGTTTCCAACTCGTTTAACCTCTTAACCTAATGAACATATAAAAGGATTTTTGATATTAACTTAATTCCTCATTTACATTTCTACTTGGGAGTCCCTAACTTAACCTGTTCCACATTAGGTTCACTATAAAATGTGATTCCTTAGATTGATCAAGGCTCTAACTCTTTTTACCCCTTAACCTATTAAACATGTAATAGGATTTTTTTGATAATAGCTTAATGCCTCATTTTTCTTTTCCTTTTTTGTACCCCATCTTTACTACTTGGGAGTTCCTAACTTATAAAATGTGATTCCTTAGATTGATCAAGTTTCCCCACTCACTTTTTGACCCCGCAGCCAGCACGCCCACACAGCAGCTGTTGTCGCCCTGCGAGGAGGCCAGCGTCGGGCACGAGGGTAGCCAGCAGCTGTTGCAGTTCTCGGGCGATGCCCCGCCCCGGTCCCGGGCCGGGTTGCTCTTGCCGAATCTCGCCGGTCCGGGCGTCGCGCCGGCCATGACGCAGTCCCTCACCGAGCCGAGCGGCGTCGGAGCTGATGATGGCGGCGATACGACGCCAACGGCCGCCCAGACGCCCGGTTCGCGCAGCAAGCAGGGCAGTCCGTTCTACGCGGAGCCGGCGGATGCACTGCGCCAGGCTGGCCTCACCAGCGCCGCGGCGGCCATTTTGCGGCGACAGCAGCGCAGCCAGCTGCTGCCCGCCAACCAGCGGCACTCGGAGCCGCTCAAGGGCGGCCTGGCGACAACGGCGCCGCTGCTGCTGCTGCCCGCCGAGCTGGAGAAGCTCGCCGGCAGCCTGGACGAGCTGAAGCAGAAGCCCAAGCCGATGGCTGCCCAGCAGCCGGTGGCAGCCAAGCGCGGCCGGAATCGCATCGAGCACTGGCAGCTGGACAGCAGCTGGGAGTTTATGGCCAAGCAGGAGACAAATGGCGGCGACTACGATGCCGCCGTCGACTGGCCGGAGAAGGAGAACTCGCTGGGACGCGACGACAAGGAGGCGAGCGGTCCCAAGAAGCGTCCGATAACCGTGCACCAAATCATCGCCAAGCGCCTGCCGGATCTCAATCTGCCGGAGCTGGTGCGCTGCTCAACGCCGCCCCAGCAACAGGCAACGACAACGGCGACAACGACAACGACAGCAACAACGTCGACGTCGACGTCGACAGCGGCAGCGGCAGCGGCAGCGCCGCTGCAGGATAAATCGAATGCCGATGGCAGCCAAAAGTCATTCCAGAGCCAAAACGGATGTCGCCTGTCCGCCTATGACAACGTGGAGCGCAACTGTGCCGCCTTCTGTCAGACGTACTACGGCGGCATCGATTCGGCGCAGTCGGACGACGGCACCGTCTTCTCGGAGCCCTGGGACTCGTCCCAATGGGACTCCTTTATGCCCATGCAGGATGGTAAGCGGAACAGGAGAACTGGAAACCCTTTCGTTAAATGGGTTTTGATTAATTGTTGGAATTGCTTTCACAGATGCGACCATCAATTCGGACACCATTCATCTGTCCAAGTGCCGGCCGGCACTCTCGGAGGACGATACCATCATCGAGGAGTTCAGCAGCACCAAAGACGGCAGCAACAGCAGCTGCAACCAGGATACGCTCAAGGCCAACAGAAATGGCAACAGCGCCGGCGCTGGCCACAACAACAACAACAACAACAATAAAGCAATGCGTCCCAAAGTGGCAACCATATTGCGTAATCCAAGCATGCGGGATCGCGAGATTTTATGTAAGTATTTACCAATATAATACAAAAATATAAAACATAAGACTAGACTAAATTGATCGCGGAAATGGTTTGATAAATCGTTGATTACAAGGATCTCCAAAAGATCATAAACTTCACATTAGGATAAAGTTACAGAGGAAATCATTCAAGAATCTCCCAAGAATATAATATCGATCTCAAACTGATCTCTAACTAAATATAGTCCAGTAACAATAATGCGAACAGAACGAAAACACTGTGTAACAGGCAAATTGTATCCTTTACCAAACCATTTTTCTCTAATACAAATGCTGCCCCATATGGTGTCGAACCACTTCAAAAATAATCCAATGATAGTTGGTATCTGGTATTTTATCGAGTTTTGTTTTCGAAAGTTGTGCCAGCATTTTTTTATTACCCAAGCTAATGAATATCAATTAAAAACCCTACAATTTTCATATATCAACTCAGGAATCATGTTTTTTTGTAAGTTTATAAGAATTTATAGAAGATGCTCTCTATATAAAAAATTTTGTAAAAAGAAGTTGTATTCGATTAAGAAAAAAAAAATGGGTGCCCAATCAATTATTAAGAGCGTATCCATAGATATACCATAATCGACCAATAAGTCGATAGCTTTATTTTCGAAGTTTTGATGATCCTCGACAACTATGGATCTGTGGATCGGAGCAATTGATCGTCGATCGTCGTCGATCTTCGTCATCGTCGTACGCTCAATTGCAATCAGTTGTTATTGTTGCATCATACTGCGCTTCATGGCCTCCATTGATCAGCAGATGCAAATAAAATAAAACGCGATCGTCATCGTGTGCATATTGATTGACTGATTGATCGATTGACTGATTGATTGAGCGCACGAGTTGCCCGCTTTCTGAGCGCACAATCAAACGGAACAGCCACGAGTTCGACAATTAATTGATGCACGCAAACTGGTTCGCACTGGTTAAACTAACCTAATGCAGCGTTTATCAGCATCAGCAGCAGCAGCAGCAGCAGCACCAACTTTGCAGTCTGGAGTCTGCGATCTGCAGACTACAAAGCCTTTGCCGAAACTTATCTGGCGCGCAACGCATTTGAACCGAACCCCTCGCCCTCCTTCCTCCTCATGAAATGCGTCGCAGTTGGCCAGCTAAGCAATTTTGATAAGTTGAACATGGAACGATTCTCTCTATATATACATATATATATATTTATACAAATATTGGCGCAGTCTGTCGTGCACTTTGGAATGTAAACTCGCTTTGGCGCTGGCTGCGTTTTTATCAGCGGTCGCGTTTTAAAACGCCGTGTCGCGTTCGCTCAATGGGATGCGTAATTTGCCAATTGTATGGAAATTGTGAAGTGAAGTCTGCGAAGACGTCTCTCTTTCAGTTTTAGGTCAGCGCTGAGCAAACTTTGCCTTGGCTGATGAAATGCACACACACACACACACACACACACACAAGAAGCAGTCTATTTTTGGCGCGTTTTCTTTGCTATTTTTAGCATTGGGTCCACTCTAAAAGACACGTGCTTCGCCAACCCGGACTCAACTGTGTTTGCCCGGCCACAAATGTAATTAGCCACATTTTCTTTTTTTGGTTGTCAAGTAGTTTTTGTGATAAGCACAAATCCGGATAAGCGAACAACTGGAGAACATGGTTCGCTGAACTCCCCCCACAAAATAGACTAAACAAAACTCAGCTCAAGGGCACCTTGAATACCCTTAACGTGCTATCAATAGATAACTGCGAGCTATCAAATATCACACATACATACATATATCATTTATGATTATACAATATCAATACAGTAATTTGATCAAGTTTGATAGGTACTAAGCGCAGCAAATTTGCCAAGTTCTCATTTGCAGTTCCTGCATTTAAAAATAATTTTCCAACACCTTCACACAAAACCTCCAGTTAAAGGTTTTTCCGAATTACGCAGCAATTAGTAACATATTTCAAGCCAATTCCTTTATAAAGCTGATGCAATCATAAGGTGCGATTGCATTAGATCGGGATCTGTTGTGATTTTCATTGTTCTTCCCGTTGTCCGCCTAGATCACAGCTCGAGAAATCTTTATGCTGTGCACCCTGAACTGAATTGCTTATTTTTAGCTTTTGTATGCCAAAATCGATAATTATCGATTTTTAAAACGCTTTATAGAGCATATCTCGGAGACTCTAAGAACTACAGACACCAAATTTTGACATTTATGTTTATGTTTAGTATTCACAGATGGAGAATTTTTTTTTTATTATTTCTCTCGGAGTTGGGTATCTGCTAGTCGAGCACTGCCAACTAGAGCACTCTCACTTGTTTTATTATTGTGTTCAAATCACTTGAATTGGATGACGTCATCGTGTGCGAACATTTACAGGAATACAATGAGCGAAAGAATGCACCCCTCTCTATTTCTCTCTCTAAAAAAACCTTCTGCCTGATTTGATTGGACTTTTGCATATTTTACCTGCAAATTGCGCTACCTGTTCAGCGGTTTTTGCACACGTGCTATTTGCGTTTTCAATGATTAGGGTTTCAATTTTAACCTGCTCTTGAGGTTTCCTGTCTTTCCGTCTGCCCGCCCCCTTTTAGGCTTCTCGTTTCTCTTTTAAAAATGCGCTCGCTCCGCTGATTCACTCGCGATTTCCTCTTGGCACAGTTTCGATCGGCGATCGTCGATCGGCTTCTGCGCAGATAAAGAGAACTTGGCGGGCTTAGGACTTGCGCAAAGATCTCAGTTCCCAGGTACCGCTGAGCCCGGAAATTCCCAGCCTAGAAGTTACCTGTGTGTGCGCTCCGTGCAGCCGTGTTAAATTGGGGTGGGGCGGGGCGTGGCGGCGCTGGGCGGGGCGGGTAAATAAATAAGGTCGCTGCGCTTCGCAATTTAGGCCGCAGCTGCGACGTCGACGTCGCGCTAGTTGCTATCTTTATTATATACATGTATATATGTGTTTTTTTTTTTTTTGTTGAGGCCGATCGTAAACTTCGTCGGCGGCAGCGTTGCAGTCGCAGTCGTCGTCGCAGTCGCAGTCTTATAAACTAATGCGTATGAAGTTCAGCATTAGTTTTGCATTGGCCGCGTTTAGAGCAACAACACGCGACGGCACCTAAGAAAAAAACAACAACAACAACAACAGAAAAACAGCAACAACATTAATTGCAATCCAATTGCTCAGCGATTTATCGATCGATCGATAACGGGCAGCGATCGATAGCAGCGTGTGCCGATGAGAAACTTGCGTTTTCGCCAATTCGTTTTAGCTGGCAAAAATCGGTACAGAATCCATCATGAGCTGGTTCAGAAAATCGTTGCGCGCAAGCCACGCGAACCGCCCGCAGACCTGTCCGCCGCCGCACGACGGACGTCCGGACATGTCCAAGTCGCTGTGCAGCCTGGACGAGCAGCGGATTGAACGCCTGGAGCCGGAGGAGTTCTTTCACGATCCGGTTCATGTGCGGCACTACAAGGAGGAGGCCATGTTCCTGAGCATCATGTCCGAGTGGGAGATCGTCGAGCATCCGCAGCAGGAGAACTACTTCTCCGGCGACTTTGAGGAGGAGCTGCTGCAGCAGCGCACACACACGCACACGCACACACACACGCACACACACACGCACACACAAACTGCGAGCAGCGGCAAGCTGGTGGAATCTCCTCCGTCGGCGGGACGTCGCAAACGGAAACTGCTCGAGCTGCTGTTCGTGGACAACATTGAAACGGGCATTGCGCTGCCCGGTCCCAATCAGATCGGACCGCCGTCGAGCTCGCTGCTCTGCAAGAAATCCAAATTTGTCAGCGGCAGCAGCCTCTCCAGCTTCGGTTCCATGGCGAGCGTGACAACAACTGAAACAACAACAACAACGACAACGACGGCCACCTGTCCGCAACAGGTGCTCAAAGACTGCACACAACTGAAGACTGAAGCGCTAGCCGGCTCCATTATGGGCGCCATCGGCAAGTGCCCCAATCCGGAACGTTCGGGTCACGAACGTAACGTTGGCGACCATTACGAGATCAAGCGGTTCTTCCGTCTGGACGAACAGGGCAACATTCTGTTGAACATGGCGCACATTGTCGAGTGCCAGGCTCTGGGCATGGCCCTCCAAACGCAAAGTCGGCGTCTCTATCGACGCTATCGACGCCACTGCGAGTGCGCCGACGAGCAGCACTGTCCCAGTCACGGCTGCTGTGCGCCCCTCCTCTGTCTGCTGCGCCTGCTCCATGGCCTACTTAAAAGCGGTAAGAAGCTCGAGGGGATTCCCAGAAAGTTGACCTAATCGGGATTACGCAAGCGACGGAAATGATTCATCCAAACGCGACGCGTTGATTCTGTTTACAAATAGGGTTTAGAACTGAGTGAGATTCTTTCTAGATCTTTCTAATTTTGTATACCATTGAGAATTGATTCAAAGCTTCCCCTATTTATCCACAGTTCTCTTTGCTTGATTCCTTGTTTAACCGATTCAGTTTAGAATTGAGTGGTTCTAGTTGTTCCTCTTCTTCATAATTTTCTTTATGCTCTATCTCTATCAGCTTCATAGCTTCTTTGATTCAGTTTAGAGTTAAGATTAGAATTGAATTTGAATTGATTTTCAATTGAAAAATGGGTTTGAAATAGAGTTGTACGTGTGCTGCTCCACAGTTTAGTTCAAAATTTCGTTTTACGTGAGGATCTTTCCAGTTCTTTCTAGTTTTTTCGTTGCCTAACTCAGTTTAGAATTTATTCAAAGTTCCCCCCAGTTGTTTTTAGTTCTCAATGCTCAATGCTCGCTTAATCGATTCAATTTAGAATTGATTTTTCTTGTGATTTTCCCAAGTCTTTTTCTTCACAATTCTCTCTATGTTCTGTCTCTATCGATGCTTTATCTAATTCTTCCTCTTTTTCATAATTCTCTCTATTCTCTGTCTCTATCATTTTCATAGATTATTCGATTCGGCTTATAATTGAGCTTTCATCTGGTCCATAAATATGCTCAATTCAGTTTACAATTGAGTTCATAATTAATTCTTCGTATTTCCCAAAAGATTCCCTCGTTCTCAATAATTATCTTATATAATTATCTCTCCATAAATATGCTCGATTCACTTTAAAAATTGAGTTCATACTTAATTAATTAATTACGCAATTTCCCAAAATTCTCTCGTGACTTTTTCTCTTACTCTCTCAATTCAGTTTTAGAATTGAGTTAACCCAGCTCACCCATACTCTGCCCCTATATCTTTTGCAATCGAATCTAATCGAATCGAATTGAATCTTCTTTTTGCTTGCAGGCCATCCCCGCAACAAGATGAACGTACAGAGTGTCGGGCCGGGCGACTCGCTGCGCGCGTATACCCTGCAGCTGGCGCAGGATCCGAGCTCGACGTTCGCGCGCAACATCGAGAACTTCATCAGCTGCACGAAGGAGTCGCGCGAGGCGGCGCCCCAGGTGATCATGCGCAACATGCGCCAGTTCATGAGCGGCATGAAGAACTATCTGGTGAAGCACGGCGAGGGCAAGTTTCACGCCGAACTGGAGACGGCCCGTGCTCGGCTCAAGGCCGACGAGTTTCTCAATCTGGACGCGATGCTGGAGACGGTGATGCACCAGCTGGTGGTGCTGCCGCTGCGCGAGCATCTCTACGGCATCTTCGTGGACTTCTACAAGCGCAGCGAGGACATCCAGCTGCTTGCCCAGAACGTCCGGTACGCCTGCGAACGCGACGCCGCCGACTTTGGCATACGGCCAACGGTGACGCCGCCATCGCAGACGGCGCTCCGTCTGATCGCCAATCTGCTGTGGCGCCTCCAAGAGGCGGAGCTCCCCTTGGACAAGCTCGATCTGTTCCTGTGCGTCATCTCAACGGTGTTCGATGCCACCGGCTGTCCGCGTGGCCAGCAACTGGGCGCCGATGATTTTCTGCCGGTGCTCGTCTATGTGGTGGCCAAGTGCGGATTCGTTGGCGCCGAAATCGAGGCGGAGTTCATGTGGGGTCTGCTGCAGCCGACGCTGCTCAACGGCGAGCCCGGCTACTACCTCACCGCCCTCTGCAGCGCCGTCCAGGTGCTCAAAACGTTTATGGCCTCCGAGGGTGAATCCGGCGCCGGCTCCCTAGACGTAAGTCTAAATAAATACATATACATATACATATACTTATATGAAAAATAATATATATCTAAATGCTCCTCTCTCTATCTTCTTTTAGTGGCGCTCCAGCTGCCTGCCCGCCTGCTCGAGCGTGCTGCGCGTCATCATACCCGACGAGTGCAACGGCTCGCTGCAGACTCGAACCCTGCCCGTCCGGCCGCACACGACAACGCGCGAGGTGTGCCGGATTATAGCGCACAAGGCGCGCATCACCAATCCGCAGGACTATGCGCTCTTCAAGCTCGTCGACGGCGAGGAGACGCTGCTCACCGATGCCGAGTGCCCGCAGGATGCCCGTTTGGCGGCCAAGGGTAAACACTGCATGCTCGCCTACAAGCGGATCGATGCCAAGATTGCCTGGCCAACAGCTGCACAGCCGGGCACCCACTGAGACGGCCAACACTGCCAACAGCAACGGCAACAACATCCTCGCGCCCGCATCCGTTTCCGGTTTCGAAGCTGCCAACGATCCTTACCCTGTCCCTGCCCAACGGCCCCCATCTTGCTCACTAACACAAGCATATTTGATTAATAATTTATTATTATTACATTAAAATATACTTAGTAGCCTGTAAGTAATGCTAATTAACGCTAATACATCTAATGTGTACTAAACAACAACAGTATTCAGTTAAGAGCGCTTTTTTTCGTGTCTCATCTCTCGCCATCAATCATCAATCATCAATCGTCATTAAAAACAAAACTCCAGCAAACGGAACACTGTTCAAACCAATTTTTTTTTGTCTAATAAATATACGAATATAAACATATATTAACTATGTATACAACTACATAAATATATATATATAATTATATAGGGATATACATATATATAAACATATATGTATATATAGCGTAGCGTAGAGAAAACCCTAAAAATACACACACACACACATACACACAAATTGCACTCTTCAAAAACTATTTGCAAACCATTTTTAAATACATATACGATTTATAAACCATATAACGTATATCAAATCTACGACCAATTGCAGCAACAACAAAACAATCACAAATTTTTATACACACACACACAACAAGGCATTTAAAACTAGATTTTATTTAAATTGGAAGGGTTTAAATATAAAAAAAAAATTAAACAAAAATTCTAACACATTTACATATACATATATATAACCTATTAATATTAACGTTTAACTTTAATATTTATGTACAACTAAAACCAACAACAAATGCTATCGGAAAACCAATTTTTTTTTGTTTTTTTTTTTACTGTATACTTTGTAAAATATAGCAAACCACAAGGCAATTATTTAATATATAATAAACAATAATAATGGAAACTTGTGCAGTTTTATATTCAATTTATTTTTAATTTTTTAATTTAAATGCTGCAGCCGCAAACCAAGCAGCAGTTTGGCGTGCACTCGGCAGGATTTGACAGTTTTTGCTGCCTACTTTTTGGCGTTGCAAAAATTAACCCCACAAAACATTTGTTGTAGGGCATCTTAAGCTGTGGAAAAATTGGAATTTTAAAGTTGAAAATAATAGTAATTATTATAAATTATGTGATTGCGTAACTGGATTCTTCAAAATCGTGTTGAGTAACTTTTTTTATTATATATTTTATTATTCTCAAAATCTCGCTTTCTTATGAAAGTTGCATTAATATTTTATTGAGTAATTGAAATTTAATTTATTTTGGTTGAAAAGAATCCACAAGTAATTATAAAATTCAAGCATAATTATATTTTAATAAGGGAGTCAGGATCGTAGAACAATAAATTGGCAAATATATAAATATATATAGATTAGATATATATTCTATAGTTTAGTTTGTCTGTCTATCGCCAAAGTGGCGCCCAACTGAAGCCGTTCGTTGACTTTTTATGGAAGACGACGCGACAGATTTATTGATAATAGATTTCGCAAATAGATTTAGCAAATTGATTATGGAACCAGGTCGACAATCAACACAGTTCAGGCACATATTCAGCTATTAATTATCAACAAAAATTAATTATCAACATGTGCCTCGACCCTCTGAGTGTGTGTATATTTTTGTTCACCATATGCAAGAATATCACAAGAAAACAACTACATTGTTCCCATAGCCGTTTTAATTATTCTGTATGCGATTTAGTTGGCTGTGATAAGGACCACACACACACACTCGAAGAAAAACGCGCGTAAAACGCGTGCGCGACTTTAACAGCGGACAAACGGCTCCCCAGTTTGAGAGACAGACGGCCGCCACTGGCCCTGTTATTGGTACTTGGAATGCCAGCTGCTCGTAAATTGCACCAATTCCATCGTGATAATCATTGGCAAATGTATTAATATGCCTTGTACGTGTCTGTAAATATGTCATATATATGTACATATATATTTATTTATATATGGATGTGTGTTTAAATCGCAACTGATCGCCAAAGTCGCGTTGATTGCTTCGCGCGTATTTGTGTATTTTCGGTCTCCGTCTTATCAGCAACGTCGCCAACAACAACAACAATAAATATAATAATAAAAGTAAAAAAAAAGGTTCACTGACGCGATAATAAACAATTTTTTTTGCACCCCAGATGTGTCCAGCTGCCCAGCCCAGAGACGCGAACGCCAACGCGATCGCTAGCCAGGGGAGAAACCAGACCAGCGGAGGGGGCTCCTTTGATTAGACGCACTTGAGTACAAAGAAAAAACAACAACAATGTCAACTGCTTATACGAAAATAACACAAAAGTGTATCTGTGTGTGTGTGTGTGTGTGTGTGTGTGTGTTGCTTGGAGATTGGCTCGTTTCAAGTGGGTCGTTTGATAACTTTGCCGCCAACTGGCATTGATAATTTCGAATCATAAACGAAAGGCAACCAAAATACTCTGAAAGAAAAAAAATACTATATGAATCACCTGATCCTCCACATTTTAAGATGATAGCCCCCAGGCATGCATTCAATTGAAGCTAAAAAAAAAAAACTAACCTAGGCGTGAGTATTTATTATTTATTTGTTTTTATTGGTAATCATAATTTAATAATCGCATATTTTTTATATGCTTATTGAAACTGTTTTCACTTTTAATTGTTGTTCGTAAATTCAAAGATTGATTTTAAATTTGCCTGTCTGATTTCTAACAATTAAAATAATTATTTTTATGACATTTTCCTGGGGGCACTTGAAAGCACCTTTTTTTATATTTTGAGGTGTTTTTTTAATTTTCAATAAATTTACTCATTAGTAATTTGAGTCGATTAATTAATAATCAAATAATAGAACTTTAACTTGAAGTGATTTGAAATAAATTTATTTATTGGCGTTCAACTTTCAATCAAAATTTAATTAATTTCAATGAATAATAATTAATAGTAAGTAGTTCAATTAATTGTAATAATAAAATTATTTTTTATTTGATTTAAATTTATATAAATTAATCTTATAATAAAGCTGAGAGCTGAGCGAGAATTAAAGAAAAAAAAAAGGAAATAGTTCGAATAATGGATCAAGATATAGAAAAAGTTGAGGCATATAATGTACTCGCAATCTGAGATTTCTTTGTGATCATAGCTAGGTCTCTCCGAGCACAGAAAATGATCATAAAAAAATTATATTTGTTTAGTTAATTTTGCGCTTAAAATAAAGAAGGATGTCCGATTAAAGGAAATTGTAAGCTGGATTGGGTTAAGTCAGCTGCAATTGGGCCAAGGGATCGCCTAACGGTTAACTGGGGAGAACTGCTCGATTGACCCACGTCGCTGAGCGGCGTTCAACTTTGGCCGCGCGTGGCTCCCGCAGCCGAAGCCAGAGTCCGTGCTTCAGCCCGTGTGTGTGTGTGTGTGTGTGTGTGTATTACGCATACGCCTGTTGCGCCTCGTGCGCAACGAAGACAACATCGGCATCAGTCCGGGCAGCAGCTGCGGCGTCGAACTGAAAGCGGGCAACAGTTCAGTCAGCGTTGGGCTCTGGAGCTGTTTGGCGAACGCGCTTTCGTTAAACACTAATATTCTTGCTAAATAGTTGATTTGTTTGTTGTTGTTGTTGTTGTTGTTGTTGTTATTCCACTCGATTCCGTTCGATTTGCGCCGCAGTCTCCCCGGCTGCGATGCGATCGCACACACACACACACACACAGACACACCAAAAAGCAGAGACATCGATAGAGAGAGCGAGAGCGAGAGCGAGAGAGGGAGAGAGAGAGAGACATATACACTCATCTATATAATAGGAACGTTTTGGGCCAGCGCCAGTTGTGAATCGATCGGAAATGGAGCTGTATACGTCGGACAGCTCCGACACGGATTCGCGGGAGCAGAAGACCATCGACATGGGCCGCATGAGCCTGGACGTTGGCACGCTGGAGGATCACCTCAGTTCGCCGCACAAGGGCCTGCTTAAGGCGAGCGGCGACATCGAGACCCTGCTGCTGAACCACAATCGGCTGGTGGCGCTGCCGCGCATGTTGCAGCAGTTCGCCAATCTCAAGATACTCGATCTGAGCTCCAACGCGCTCACCCGGCTGCCGGAGGCCCTCTGCCAGCTGCCGCTGGTCACCCTCATCGCCAAAAACAATCTGCTGACCAATTCGTCGCTGCCCAAGTCCCTGCTGAGCAAACAGACAGGCAGTGGGCAAACGGGACACGGCACAGGATCCACGCTGAAGGAGCTCAATCTGAGCGGCAACCAGCTGCTCCACTTTCCCGAACAGGTCACCGAGCTGCGCCAGCTCAAGTATCTGTATTTGGGCGGCAACAAGATCTCGAGCATATCCAAGGATATCTGGAAGATGCAAAGGTACAAATCGATCCCTATTCCCTATTCCCATTTCCCATTTCCCCCCTATTTCTCTAGACCCATTTCCATTGTGCGCTCAGCTTCAGTTGTTGTCAAGCGGGTGAGAGGGGGGTGAGAGGGGGGCTGTTGTGTTCATCGACTGATCAAGTGATCAAGTGATCGACTGATCGACTGATCGACTGATCGATAAGCGAACTCTCGAGTGGCGCATTGTAAAGTCTATCGCGAACACGTACTCGACTTGACTCGACCATAAAGGTGCATATATATATACATATATATATATATTTATAGAGAGATGGAGTCTAGCACGGGCATATTTATAAGTAAACACAACAATAAATAATAAATAAATAACAAAAGAATATGCGAGCCAAATCCACAAAACGAAAACACTTATCACAAACACCGAACTTCGTGACCAGGGCCCGGAGATGATAACGCACACACTGAACAAAACCCGGACGGACAACTATATATATATGCATATCAAAATATATATATAAAGCGTGTGGAACACCAGACATTAATTGTTATCGTTAGATAGTTGCTTGTTTTTGTTTTTTTTTTTTTTTTTGGGGGGGGGGGGAATTTTTCAGGATAACGTTCGATTTTTCTTAGCTTGTTAGCAACAATTTTATAGCCCGAAAAACAAAAATTAAAAACTTGAACAACGCATTGTTTTTATTACCTTTGGACTCGAACTGCGATTAGTTTTTTTTTATCAGGCAATTCAATTAGGAACCTCGCCAAAATTTGCGTGTTTCGTTGCGACCCCATGTGACTTTTTATCATAAATAAAAACCAGCCCGAATTCGTTAGTTTAGGATACATCTAGATACACCCTAATAGATAGTTAGTTAGATTTCTTATGGGAATACTTTACAGGGCAGGCTTAGATCTTATCAGAATATTTCATATTTTAATAACTGATAATTGAATTTGCTTTCTCTATTTAAATATTTATCATAGGATTCCTTTTGACCTAATGAAAATTCCTCAATTAATTATTTTTATCAGTATATTTCTTTTTAATAATAATAATTTATTTATTCATGAATTCCTTATGGTTGCTTTTTAACTAAATGGAAATCCGCCAGTGATTTTTTTTATTTTTCATTGATGGATTTAAACTGGGTTTCCGTAGGATTTCTTTCTCAATTCTATTCAATTTTTTTTTATCAGAATAAACCTTAATTCCCTTCACTGATCAGTTTCCTTTGGCTCCTCTTCCTCTTGTAGTCTGCACGTGCTTTCCTTGGGCGGCAACCTGGTCAGTGAGGTGCCCGAATCGGTGGGTTCCCTGAGCCAGCTGCAGGCGCTGGTGCTCTGCGACAATCTGATCGAGAATCTGCCGATGAGCATTGCCCGGCTGAAGAACCTGAAATCGCTGCTGCTCCACAAGAACAGACTGAAGCACTTGCCCAAGGACATTGTCGCCCTCAAGAACCTAACCGAGGTAGGTCACCACCGAATAGCCTTCCGCGGGATCTGACCCGATCTAGCATCGATCTCTCTCCACGTTCCCACAGCTAAGCCTGCGGGACAATCCGTTGGTGGTGCGCTTCGTCCAGGACATGGCCCTGAAGCCGCCGACGCTATTGGAGCTGGCCGGACGGATGGTGAAGGCCAGCGGCCAGCGACCGGGTCCCGGGGATCTGCCGCGCACCCTGGCCGAGTATCTGAACAGCGCCAACTGCTGTGTGAACCCCAACTGCAAGGGCGTCTTCTTCGACAATCGCGTGGAGCACATCAAGTTCGTGGACTTCTGCGGCAAGTATCGGGTGCCGCTGCTCCAGTATCTGTGCTCCTCCAAGTGCATTGAGCCGGAGGAGGCGTCGCGGGCGGCCAGCAGCAATGCCAGCGCCAGCAGCGGGTTCATGATGCGCAAGGTGCTCCTGGGCTAGACCTGGCTGCCAGGTGGCATCATGCTCGGGTCCGACCGGGTCCGTGAACTGAGCCCGACCGTTCGACAAAATCGCCCGTTGGACGGGGCGGGGCCTCAACCGACACAACCGGACCCCAACCACATCTCCTCGGTTGTGTGGCTGTGGTGTTTGCTTGTTGCGGCGGAGGAGCCGCACTCCGGAATCCATTGGCTTTATCACCAAATCACCAAATTTTTAACCAAATTTGCTCTATATGAATTTTTTGTTCATTGTTACGTTACGCTATGCTATAAACCCAACATGAAATATATATATATATATATGTAAAAGCGATGTCGGGGTAAAATCGGAATGTCCAGAACCAGACTTAAATACTCCTTGGCAGTATAACATCTTAAAACCTTTTTTCATTATCTGCCTGCAAAATGTGATGCATCTAACTTTCGATCCGTTGGATTCAACGATTTGCCACGCCTCCAGTGGGCGTAGCCAAAAAATATTCACACATTATCTGAGGCAGATATACACGATTATATATTCCCCAATTTCACGGAGAAGATAATTACGTTTATACGGACGGACAGCCAGAAACTATACTCTTTGGTATTTAAAGATACATATGTAACAAAATACAGTCGGGTGCTGCCGACTACACAATACTCTGTTCACACAAATAACAGCCTGAAATTTTAAGCTATTCTTGATTCGATCTTTAAATATCAGATATTTTGAAGATTTAATCACTTCCGGACAATTATTGCAAGAAATACTTTAGATACAAAAATTCGAATTTCTGAAACTGAATGAAAAAAGATCTCCCAATTTATTTGTATGGATAGTTTATTTTTACTTTCTGAGAAACATTTGCAGCTATGCGTAATTGCCCAATATCGCGCAAATAAAAAATACGTAGAATGAAAATATAGAAGAAAAAATATAAAATAAAACAGAAAAGAGTAGGAAGTATATAGTCTATGGGCTTTTCGCTTACAATCAAATATATAAATGATACAAAATAGTAACCGTTTATCAAGTAGTCATTAAAATAGGCAACGATACACAAATACAAATTATTATGATGATGATGACATATCAGCCGGACGAACAAAGTAGGTTCGATCCAAAAACTTAGAGTACTATGCGTAGGCTTTGACCATGTGAATTATTTAATTTGGATGCTTCGCAGCGGAACTGATCGGAACTTAATCTTTGAGCTTAAACATAAACAATTCATTTTGTGTGTTGATCTAGAGACTTACAGCTATGCGAGAGCGCACAAACGCGGGCACTGGGCAGCGTCTCCGAAAGGGTATCCGACGTGTCGGTTTAACGTGCTTTCTGCCTTTTTTCTGTTTTATGCACCCTCGTTTTGGGGCGTTTTGGAATACGAAGAGACATTTATATCATATCATATCAGCTATGGCCTTATGGTAATATCCTAGTAGATGAAGGATCCTTGGGATGGGTGTGTGTGTGTGTGTGTGAATGTGTGTGTGTGTGATTTATCTGATACTCGTTATGCTATTTATGCGGAGTAGTTTTATGTATTCATATTAGTCGCTTGGAATTGGCGTCCACTGCCCGAGCCAGTCTATTGGTCTATTGGTCCATCACCTCCTGGCTGGTGTCGTCCACTTCCATGGCGGCCGGCTCATCCTTGGCGGCATCGTCGGTGGCCATTTCACCGCCGGCGGCACCTCCGCTCTCGGCCATGACCACCTCCTCGACGGCCGTCGATGGGGAGACCCGGGCCACCTCCTCCTCGGCCGGTGTGTCCTCCATCGGCTGATCGTTCAGCGTCAGTGTGGGCGTGGCACCGGCTGCAAAATCGGCCGCGGCGGCTGGCGGCGTAACTGTTGCATCTGCTGCAGCCGGCGACTGCGGCGTTGCCACCTCGTCGGTCTCAATGGGCACGGGCACAATTGCAGTTGCAGCTGCCGCATCAGCATCAGCATCAGCCTCTTTCGCCGGAACAGCCACAGCAGCAGCAGCCGTTGCTGCGCCAGTCTTTGTCGGCTCCTTCTCAACCACAGCTGGCGGCGTGGCGGCTGCAGCTGATTCAGTTGCTGCTGCTGCAGCTGCTGCTGCTGCTACTGCTGGCTTGGTCTCAGTCTTTTCGGTTCTGATGATGTCGTCATTGGCTGCCTTAGGCTCCAGCTGGTTATCAGTCTTGGCCTCAGCATCAGCTGGGGTTGTCTCCGCCTCCTTGTCCTTCTGATCAGCTGCTGCTTTGCCGACGGCAGCTGCGGCGGACTCCGCGGCTTTTTTCTCGGGCGACGCCGCCGCTGCTGCTGCTGATGCCTGTTCTTTGTTGTCAACCGCCTTCGCCTTGGGCTCCTCGGCAGTTGGCACCTTTTCTTCGACAGCAGCGGCAGCGACATCTTCACTCTTCTTCTGGGTCTCCTTAACCGCTGCCTCGTCCGCCTTCGGGACGCTCTCCAGCTCAGGTTTGTCAATTTTCTTCGACGGCTGCTCCTCATCTGCTTCGGCATCCACAACGCCCAGCGGATCCTTGGCTGGACTGGCAGCGACTGCATCCTTTGCGGGCTCTGCCGTGCCGCTCTCCGCCTCATCGGGCTCAGCGATCGTTGCGGTGTCGGCGACACTCTCCGGTGTCTCCTTCGGTTCCTGCTTGGCTTTTGGCTCCTCCTCCTCCTCCTCGTCGGGCTCCTCAATTTCGGGCACCTCCCGAGCGGCAACAGACCGCTCCGTCTTCAGTTCGGTGGCCTCATCCACTGCATCCCCGGCATCGGCAGTCTCTGCCTCGATCTCTGCCTCAGCCTCGGCCTCTGCATCCGCCTCGGCTTGGTCTGCCTCGGGCTTGCTATCGACGGCATCCTCATCGGCATCTTCAGCCGTGGCCTCCTCGCGCTGCTCGCTCTCGTCGTAGTCGAGCTTTGCCTTTTTGGCCTTGGGCTGGACGGCGGCGTCGTCGGTGCGTGGGCAGCTGGCCTTGAGGGCGCCGCTGGTGTTCTCCTCGCTGCCGCCGTTGCGCTCGTCCACATTGTTGAAAATGTTCTCGTTCTCCATTTCGATGTCGATGTTCACCTCCAGCGAGAGATCACCATTGCCCACCGAGTCGAGCGAATCGCCGTTCTCGCTCTCCGTCCGCTTGCGTCCCGGATCGATGGTGCTTACAACTGAAATTGACCAAGTTGAAACAATTATGTAGCCGGACAGACAACCACTTACCCAGTATGTTCTTCTCGAGGGCGCGCATAAACTTGTCGATGCGCGAGTATTGCTTGCGAGGATCGATGAGGAGCTCGCAGAGACGCTGCACGGTGAAGGGCGCCGCATTGAACAGTTCGAGACGCTCCAGCAGCGAGGACTTCATCGTCTCATAGTTGAAGGGATCCACGTTCGGGTAGTTGGGTATCTCTGTTGAACACAATTCATTTGGGTATTGGATGCAATGGGGAATGTGGAGTCGCTCACCCTCGAGACGCTGCGAGTCCTCGTTGAAGTGCTTGATCACGTTCAGCAGTTTCTCGCGGAACAGATACTTGAGGCTGGACCACTTGAAGATGGTGTCGCCCGTTTTGGCCACATACTGCAAGTAATCCTCCAGCTCCTTGGGTATCTCCTTCTGCTTCAGCTGTGTGAAACGCTCCAAAATTTGTAGAATCTCCTCGCTATTCTCCATGGTAACCATTGAAGCTCGTTCTCGAACCGTTCGCGTTAAGAAGCTCTGCTCAAAAATGCTAAGACCAGGCGGAGGCGAGTTGCACTTGTGAATAAACCGGCCGGCCAGCAATAAAATGCAAAAAATAAAAAATCGAGAGACAGAGAGAGAGAGAGAGAGAGGGGGGTGCACGATAAGATATACTGCTAGTGAAAAATTTTCTCGCTGCTTGGTAGACACACAAAAGCCGAAAGGAAAACTGCAACTATTTCCGATTCCCAAGAACTATGCGTGTGTGTGTGTGTGTGAACGAGACAGGTATGCGCCGAATGAGCGACTCTGGCGGCCAGTTACGAGCTGCAGCTTCGTTTCTGCAGCAGGCTGCGGCAGAGGAGAAGCTGAGAATCTGCATGGCTGAAACACACACACACACACACACATACATTCGCACACACACACATACATTCGCACACACACACACACACAGTGGAGCGCGCGCTTGGCAACTACGAGTTGAAATTACAAATTGAGAGCAATTCAAATGAGCGCCGAGCGACGTCGGCGAGTTTATCTGGGCAACGGTGGAGGATTCCTTGCGGATTTGCACAGAAAAACTAGTTATTTCGCCAAACCAACACACACACAGTTGCACATGCACATACATGTACAGAGGTATGTGCGTGCAAAAAAAAGCCGCTGCAGCTGCAAAACGCTGAGATACAACACGGAACACACACTAATGCACATAGGTAGGTACATTTAAATGGCCCAGGCAGACGGAAGAGATGCACAAAAATCCAGTAAATTTGTCTTTGTACGGTTTTCTTTTTTTGTTAATTTTTTGCAGCGGCATTCCGGTTGTTAAAATGTAGTTTAGTTGTCGGTATATTGGTGAGAGCACATAGACTTATGGTTTTACCTGCAATTGCTGCTCGAGTGGCAGCGAGCACTATCACAAGTATGCTTTACTTAAGTTGGGAATTAAGCCTTTTTATTTATTTGGCACCGCTTACCACTGTGTAAGCCGCAGCTGCACTATCGATAGTGCAGGTAAACAAGCGATCAATCGCTGAGCATTTCATACATCGATTGCTGCGTTTCGATATATTCATAATCGGATATTCGCAAATTATTGCCAATCTCGATCTAATATATCGATATATTTCAATGTAAACATATATTATATGTATGTAGCACTTGTTCGCACTCCTTAAACATGTAGTATACCTTCGTAACATTATTTCCAACAATTTAAAAACTACAATCAGCATTGAAAGCCCAATTCGTGAATTGTATTTGCGCCAATCGACATAATAGCATTGCGGCAAGTCGATATATTGGCACGGTTGAAGGCCATCGCTAAACAAAAACCAAACAATTGATATTATATCAATTGGTTAAATTTATGTTAAAAACGCCGCAACATGATCTGTCGCTTGTGTTTAAAAAACATAAACGCAAACAATGCCGTCTACCTGTTCGAAACAAACGACACACTGGCCGAATCCTCGCTGCTCAAGATGATAGCCAAGTTTCTCCAGCTCGAGGTAAGTTTTCACTTTGCCCAGTTTGCCCGGAGAAATTAATGGCGTTCAGTTATGAATTCCAGATAATGCCCGATGACAATATCTCGACGAACATTTGCCACGAGTGCTGCGAGCACCTGGAGGACTTTAACAATTTCTGGCAGCTGGTGGAACAGAAGCAGGGAACACTTAAAAAGGAGTTCCTCAACGTGGACGTCGACTGCGTCGCCCTCAAATGGACGGGCGGCATCGATGTGGATGTCAACATTGATGAGCTGCCGCTGGTTGCCGTCGAGATGGACGAGAAGCCGCTGGACATACACAATCTGAGCCTGCTCGGCAGCGTTCTCGACGTGAATGTGGACAGTGTGGAGGTGCCGCAGCTCTCGTCTGTCCCAAAGCCGTCGCGGGATGACGCGTGCCTGCCCCTGGGCACCGTCGACGAGGATGACAACAGGGCCGAGCATGATAACGATATCGACATCGACATCGACGAGAAGCCTCTATTGAATGCCAGCAGCGAAAGCGCTTCCTCAGATGATGATGATGATGGTGAGTGCATCATAACAACAACAAACAAAGACGTTAACTGAGCTCTCCGTTTTTATAGATGAAGTGCCTCTGGTTAGGCTGCAGCACAAGTTGAAGCCGCAGCGCAAATCACGAACTGGGACGCGCCGCAAGAAGCGCACGCTGACGCTGGCCCAGGAGCTGGACCAGCTGCTGGAGGACAATGAGCACGAGGGCGGCAGGGGGCGTCGCAAGAAGAATGCGACAACCACCGGGCAGAGGAGCGATCTGGAGCGCAAGCCGAAGGGCTGCTCGCGGGCGCAGCTGACCAAGCGGTACGAGGAGGCGATCGCCAGCTACATGGACGCCGACTGTGATCTGTGCGACTACAGCACCAAGTACCTGTCCCAGCTGAAGGTCCACTTCCTGGAGGTGCACCAGCGCGACGCGTATCTCAAGTGCTGCAACAAGGTGTTCAATCGCGCCTCCAAGCTGATGGATCACATACGCAAGCACATCAATCCCAAGCTCTTCACGTAAGGCCCGTTTGCGCCGAGTATGAAAATTGAGAACGAGAGATAACAACGTCTTTGCCTTGCAGCTGCTCCATTTGCAACAAGTCGCTGAACTCACAGGACTACCTGGCCACGCACATTGAGACGGTGCACAACAAGGTGGCCAAGATCGGCAAAGTGCTCAAGTATCCCTGTCCGAAGTGCGAGCGGACCTTCAGCAGCGAACGGCGACTGGGCAACCATCTGCTCAAGCACGACACGGACCAGTTGGAGCACAGTTGTCACATCTGCCACAAGAGGTGGGTGCACATAATACACACACTCACTACCTCTCGCTCTAACACATGCTCTCTCTCTCTCTCTCTCTCTCTCTCTCTCTCTCTCTCTCTCTCTCTCTCTCTCTGTCAGCTTTGCCAATGTGCATAGACTGCGACGGCATATACAGTCGATACACGAGGACCTGCATCCGCATGTCTGCGACATTTGCGGCAAGAAGTTCAAGTTTAAGCCCTCCTTCGAGCGGCACCTGCTGGAGCACCAGGGCGTTGTCGCCCCGGCGATGGAGTGCCCCATCTGCGGTGTCTGGCTGAAGAACGAGCACAGTTTGCGGCTGCATCGATTCACCCACGACAGCACCGACACCGTCTGTCCACACTGCTCGAAGACGTGCAGTTCCCGCACGGCGCTGCGCGCCCACATTCAGTACGCCCACAAGCTGACCACGAGTCTGCAGTGCACCTACTGCGAGAAGAGCTTCAAGCAGCAGCGCAATCTCGAGGAGCACATGGCCATACACACCGGCCTCCAGCTGTACAATTGCCCGCACTGTCCCAAGGAGTGCCGCAGCCGCTCCAACATGTACGTGCACATCAAGCAGCGGCATGCCGACGAGTGGCTCAAGGCCAAAATGGCCCGCTCCAACAATCCGCAATTTAAGCCGCCGGCCTGAAGCTCCCCATCCCGAACTGTGGCCCCAGTTTAGTTCATAAGTTGTACCCGTTTAGCTCAATATTATCGAGGAATTTACATTATACGAGTAATCGGAATGTGTGTCAGATAACATATTAAGAATTGGGCAGCAGCTCGCCCAGCTTTGTGATCAGGCGCTTGGGCAACGTGTCCGGGAAACTGATGTCGAACTTGAGGCAGAGCGCGCCGCGACGTGCCGGATTCTTTGGAAAGGGCAGGCCGCGCTCGTTGAAGCGCTTCAGCGTGTTCGGCTTGATGATCTCGCCGCGGGTGGAGTAGCCAAAGGTGGTGCCCTGCAGCGTGGGCACCTGGACACGGGCGCCGCAGAGCGCCTGCTTCAGCGAGATGCGGGCGGTGTAGTGGATGTCGCTGCCCTCGCGCTGGAACACCGGATGCGGCTTGTCCCGTATGATGAACACAATGTCGGCGGGTATGCGATCGGGCGACTCGTCGCCCTCCTTTGGGAACGTGATCTTGGTGCCCGATTTCCAGCCGGGCTTGATCTCAATATCGAGCAGCTTGACCTCTTTGCGTGGCTGGCCGCCGATTATCCGGATGCGCGAGACTTGCATTTTCTTGTTGCAGCCGCTGTTGATGTCCTCCAGCGCAACGAACAGCTCGTGCTCAATGGGCGGATCCTGCTCGACCCTGGAAGACTGGAAGTTCTCGATGCCGCCGTCCGTCATGAAGATCTGATCAATGTTCTCCCCAAAAAACATGCTAAACGGATCCATCGAACCGAAGAACTGGGCGAAGGTGGCACGCGGATCCCCATGGAACTGGTAGACGAAGCTGGAGCCGCTGTCATCGTTGTGGTTGCCGGGAATGCCATGCTTTAGGCCATCCTCTCCATACTGGTCGTAGATGTCGCGTTTCTTCTTGTCGGAGAGCACCTCGTAGGCCTCGGCCACCTCCTTGAAGCGCTCCTCCGCCTTGGCGCTTTTATTCTTGTCCGGATGGTATTGGAGCGCCAGTTTGCGGTAGGCCTTCTTAATCTCGTCGTCCTTGGCGTTGCGTCCAATGCCAAGAGTCTTGTAAAAATCCTTACCCATCTTTGGTAGTAATCTTTCTATCGTAAGTTCAGTGTTTGCTCTTCTTACACAAATGTTGTGAGAAATAATTGAAAGTAACAGAACAAAAAAAAAATTCTAAATGCAAATTTTGGCAATAAAATCCAATAGGCGCACAAAACATTTTAAATTCTCGTTCAGCAACAGTGTGCTGTATATCGATTGTGGAGATGTAATCGATAGGACTGCATATTTTGGCGTTGCCATACCGTTTGTAATTCTAATAATCGTACATGTTTGTCGCCATTTAACAAGAATTACTCCACATCTTACAGACTGAATCGACACTTAACATTCTTGCTCCGCGCCTTAACAGAATTTAATCCCCTTAAAATATATATATCGACCATCACTAGAATGCAACGCCGTAAGCGCAAGCTGGCAGCACTGTGTGCAAAAAATACATACGATTTAAACTAATGGAACAATTACGTATTACGTGAAAAGAACGCACCAAAAGTAATAATAAAGTAAATGCTAAACAAAATAGTGTTACAAACGCCTATATAACGAGCGTGTGTGTGTGCTATATTCAAATATTCCTCGAAGAAAAGTGAATCAAACTAGTTTCAACACCTTGGATTTCGATTACATTTTTCATCTATACACTTGCAAAAAGCGACCAGAGCAGCAGCAGCAGCCGCAGCATTCGGAAACGACGGCAGAGAGACAGAGAGCGCTAACAAGCGAGAACGTAGGAGAGCAGAGCCAAAACCAGACAGAAAGACAGACGGGCAGCCAGCGCAACACAGCCAACAACAGCGGCCCAAACGCGTTGAATAGCGACGGAAAGAGGCAGAAAAATACAAATTGGCCAAATCGAGAAGGCAAACAAATTGTTAATTGTATACGCCACTGTGCTCTTTATTAAAAAAAAGACGCACACGAACGTGTCTCACCTAAAAACATTTGGTTATATTATTTTTTTTGCAAACGGCTGAGTAAGCGTAGAAGAGTGCAAAAAACGTACAAAAGAAAAAAGGAGCCAAGGAGCAACGAACTGTGTGTGCGGTGTATGCTCTGAGTGTAAAAGGGTAAGCACTATATACACTTACGATTTCTTGTTGGATGTTTTTGTTATTGCTGCTGTGCAGACCACATGCTCCTATTGTCTCACTCACACACACTGTACACGACTGCTGCTGTTGCATTGTCGTTAGCGGCGGCTGCGGCGGCGGCGGCACAGCAGGTTTATCGTTTGTTTTTTGATTTACATTCGTATTGCAAATGCTTGAGAAATGTTTTTAAAATGCAGCAGTAAAAATACAATTTATATTTTAACGTACATTTACATTGTAAATGTTACGTACATGCGAAAAACATTATGTTAAAGGTCTGGTTCGATATTTTAACTGCATGTGGCAACGCTGTGCTACCGCACACACACACACACACACACACACAAATATACTGCGAAAAGAGTAGCACCAGCAAGAAGAAGCAGCAGCGGCAAACTTCTCGCGCTTTGGGTATAGTGCAGCTAAATTTATAGTAAAAGTAAACGGTTATTGCTTAAATCGAATTTCGTATGAAAAGCCAACACATTATGTGCTAATATTGCAAGTACAACTCAGTTAGCAATCCAAACAGTTCTGCGAGTGCGTATACGTGTAGGTGTGTATGTGTGAGCGAGTGCGAGTCGAGTGAGCGTGCATATGTGTGTGTGTGTGTGTGTGTGCGCTATTAAACGGCACATTTTTACTGTGCCTTTCGACGACTCGAGACTCGTAAGTGTACACCAAATGCCGTGTTTATTTGGCCAGGCTTCAAAAAGTGTGTAGTTTCTAATTAAGCTGTTGTGTGGCTTATAATAAACTACGGAAATAACAAAGCAAAGTGCGCGTGTGTCGCCCGATGCTTGTGTGTATGTTTGTGTGTGCATGTTTTGTGTGAATGGTTTTTGTTGTTATAGCCACTTTTAAAGAAAATTGTTGCCAAGCATTATTGTCTTGCGATGTGCACCTGCTATACCAAATTTGTAATAGAAATGCGCAATGCACAAATTGTCCACCATTCGAACAGTTTGCATTTGCAGTGTTATTATTTGTATTATTTCCTTTTCAATTATATATGTATTTTTTGGTGGTGCTGTATGTCAGCCATTGTTCCGTTCTTCTTCAATTATTACACGAAGACGCCACCGCATACTTCTTATGTCTTGTGTGTTCTGCTTCTGTTTTTGTGTGTGTGGGTCGCGCGGTCGTGCGTGGTTGCGGGGGCGGGGGCGCCCAACATTTGTGAGCGCAAGCACACACAATTCACAGAGAGCGGTCTCCGTTGCCATCTCGCTTACACGCATGTCATTTGGCCCATTAAGTGGTTATCTATGTTTGGCTCACTCTTTGCCTTCAATCGGGCTGCTGCTCACACGCAGGCATGGACATGGGCATGGGGCGGTTGTGTAGGCCCCATGGAGGTGCGCATACATACACACACACACACACACTTACATAGTGCACGCCGCACTGCTAGGCGGGCGACCCGGCGGCCCACGTACAAAAACAAATAAAACAATGCACGAAAATTGCAACAAACAAATGCAGCTTATATTGTGACACCCCCCAATGCCTACCCCCAGTCTAAAGCCCACATCCTCTCATACTGACTTTCTCTCTCTATTTTTTTTTATTCACTCTCGCTCCTAGTCGTTTTACAGCTCACACAAGAAGACTGAGAACAAACACAGCAAAAGAAGAAAAGAGAAAAGAAAAGAAACGAAACGAAACATTAAAAGCTACCCAAAACATCAACAACAAATTGTAAGGCGCCAAGGAGGCAGCAAACAGAGATCTCGACCTCCTCTAAATTCGCACCATCCGAATAACCGCATAACCGCATTAGAAAGCGCATCGAGAGCGATTTGCGTGGAACGCGCGGCGTTAGTAGGCGGCAAAGGAAGCTAACGCTAATGAGGATCTATTGGCAGCATGAGTACACTGGGGGGAAGTAGGGGAGAGCGAAATGCCAAGCCCAAATTCACAGCGTTGGATATAAATCGCATGTACAAGAACAGCCGTGTAAGTAATTTTGTGGAATGTTTGTTACAAGGCTAGAGGAGTCCCGTCGTTATAACGAATCCGTTCAATTAATTGCAGGGCGAATCGAGTGAACCATCTGCCCAAAAGAATCAAGTGCCGCGTAAACATGGAATGCAAATCTTGGGTAAAGTGCCCTCCGCAAGGCGACCACCAGCCAACCTGCCATCCCTGAAGGCCGAGACCAACAGCAGCAACAGTGCAACGCCCCTGAGCAACAGCAGCAGCAGCAACAACACTAACAACAACAACAATCTCCTAGCATCTGCCGAAGGTGAGCAACTTGTAGCTCCTACTCCCGATCCTTTTTTGTAACAATCGTTTCTCTCTTTGATGTGCACGCAGGCAACAGCGGCAGCGGCGGTTCCACCACCGGAGGTGCAGCCGGAACAGCTGGCAGCGCAACTGGAGCAACGAGCGCAGGTGGAAACAGCAGCAGCAGCAGCAGCCACAACAACGTCGCCGCTGGACACATCAGCAGCAGCGGCAGCAGTGCAACGGGAGGAGCAGCTCTTGGCCACCAGCACAGCGCTAGCAAGTACAACAGCAGCAGCAACAACAGCAACAACAATAGCAACAACAGCAGCAACAACAACAACAACAACAGCAGCAGCAACAACAGCCACAGCAACAATAACAAGAACTTGAAGCTGATCAACAACTCGGCTGCCAGCGGAGGCGGCTCAGCGAGCGGCGGCGGCGGCGGATCGGGAGCGGGTGGTGGCACTGCCAGCGGCGGCGGCCACTCAATCAATTCACCCAAAACATGGTCAGCAATCACGACCGGACACGAGCGTGCTGGCGGCGCCGGTGGCCATGGCCATGGCCACTATGGCAATCGCCAGCCGCACCACCATCAGCAGCAACAGCAGCAGCAGCAGCAGGTGGTGCCCCACTATCAGAGTCCCCAATTTCAATACGAGTTCCCCACACTGATGGGCGGCGGCGGCGGCGGCACTGCATCCTCGAGCGGGCACGCGGGCGCTGCCGGCAGTGGCAAGGGAAAGGATCAGCAAGCGCACTACCAGGGCCAGCAGCATGCCCATCATCACCAGAATCATCATCATCATCAGCAGCAGCAGCAACAGCAGCGCGACTATCGCGACCATCATGGACACCATGGGCGTCAGTACGGCGGCAGCGGCGGACACGGCCACCATTCGCATCGTGGCGGTGGCGCCAATGCGGACGCGGGCAGTTACAGAGATGGCAGCGACGACGTAGGCGGCGGCGGTGGCAGCGGCGAACTGAGCGAGATGAGCCTGCGACCCCAGAACGATCCAGCGGCCTGGCTGCAGCAACAGGAGAAGGCCGCCAAGGAGCTGGCTTTGAACCAACAGGGCCAGGGCCACCAGATACCGGCCAACGGCGGCAGCGGAGCCGGCGGTGCGGGCGCGGCTTCCGGCGGCAGTGTTCCACTGCCCATCCTCTCGCTAATGCCCTCGTTCATGCGCAGCGGCGCCCCGCTGCCCGCCGCCGGACTGGGCGGAGCGCCCACAATGGCGGCGGCCATTGCGAACGCCGTCTCCTTTGTTGCCGGCGATCTGGCATCGTCTGCGCCCGCTCCCTATCAGAACGGCATCGCCGGCGGCCGATCCGCCTCGCCGGCAATCTTGGGCAGCTTTCGGGCTGCGGCCGCCATACCCAAGAGGCCAGTGGCGGCTGCCTCGGCGGCGACGCCGCCACCATCATCGGGCGGAGGAGCGTCGACGCCACCGCAACAGCAGCAGGCGAACGGAGCCGGTGGTCGCAAGGACAAGGACAAGGATTATGTTGTGGAGCCGGAGGTGGCGCAAATGCAGCGACCCATCATACGTGAGGAGGATCTGGAGCGTCTGAATGCGATTGCCAAGGACGACAGCTGGACGAAGCAGGACGAAATTGACTACACCAAGAAGCTGACATTCTCCGACGACGAGGAGCACGCCAGCCCAGAGGATCAGCATCAGCCTCAGCACCAGCATCAGCATCAGCACCACATCAACATCAACAACAAGCATCAACAGCAACAGCAGCAACAATCCGGCAGCAGCAGCAACGATCAGCGGAAACTGTCGAGCAGCAGCTCCTGGCAGCGCGGCAAGGACAGCAGCGAGCGGGACCTGGATGGCCCCTCCGATCTGGGGCCGGAACAGCGACAGCAGAACGGCCATCGCGGCAGCTCCGGCAACGTGGTTGTCGGCGGCGGAGGAATTGCGCTCGATGCCGGCGTCTACGAGCGGGTGAAGCAGCGCAAGGAGGAGGAGGAGCGACGCCAGATGGAGCGCAAGCAGGCGGCGGCAAAAAAGCTGCAGGAGCTCGAGATGAAAATGAATAGCAAGAAGGCGCTGAGCGAGAACAGCGCCTCGGGTCCTGGTGCTGGCGCTGGCGCTGGTGAGGCGCCATCCGCCTCGCTGGGCAACGTTAGCGAGGATGAGGGCATTGCTGGTGCGGGATCGGGAGCGGGCGCGGGTGCAGGTGGTGCCGGACACGGACAGCGTCGACCACGCGGCAGCATCTCCAGCATGGGCAGCGGCGGCGGCGGCAATGGCGCCGCCTCCGCCTCAAACTCGGCATCGACAGCTGGCGGGGATTACGGCCAGAAGCCCGTGTTCATGACGCATTTCCAATCGAATTTACCGCCGCGCTTCCAGCGCCAGCAGCAACAGCAGCAGCAGCAGCAACAACTGCCGCGCGGCGGTCTCGAGAAGAGCGCCTCGGCGAGCAGCGCCTTCGAGAGCGGCGGCTCGAGATATCTCCAAAAGGGCGTCGGCTCCAACGGTGGCGGCGGCAGCGGCAGCGGTGTACGCAGCATCTCCGGCGGATATGCGCGCGTCGGCAGCAGCGGCAACTACGGACGCAATCGCCACGACAGCGCCCGGGAGGAGCAGGAGGCGGGAGCGACAAGTGGGCGCGACCTGGAACAGTCGAGATACGCTCGTGGCCAGGAGTATCGCGCCGGACAGCAGCAGCAGCAACAGCAGCAGCAGCAGTTGATGCAGTCGCGCAGCATCTCGGAGAACTCGCACCGAAAGACGAGCGTCTCGAGTGGCGATGATGGATTGGGATTGGGGGGCGGCGGCGGCGGCGGCGGTGCCTGCTCCTGGGCGGAGCAAACGGATGCCGAGCAGAAGCATCATCGGCATCGCGAGGAGAGCTTCTCATCGACCCACAGCCACGACTCGGCTGTGCAGATCAAGATTCTGCAGCGACCGGCGCGCCAGCCGAGCCTCAGCGAGGAGAAGCCGCTGCCAGCGGGCGCCGGTGGGTCAGCGGGCACGCACCAGAAACAGCCGCTGGACTCCATGCAGGGCATTCAGCCCACGCAGATACTGCGACGCAGCGTGGAGCCCGCTGACAAGGCCGATGAGAAGGCGGCGGATCGCGAGGCGGGCGACAAGTGCGCCGACCCGGAGGCGGCCAAGTCCGCCAAGGATGACGACAAGGAGCCGTCGCGCAGCTCAGCGCTTACCGGCTCCTCCTCCTCCTCCTCGGCCACTTGCGCGTCGCAGCCAGCGGCGGGCAAGCGGCCCAGTCCACGGGGAGGACGCGGCCGCGAGGAGCTGCACACGAGAGGCGCCGGCCGAAGCTATCCGTCCGGTGGTGCAGCCGGCGGCGCCGCTGGCAGCTATCGTGGCCAGCGCAGCAACAGCGATTGGAGCAGTCGCAACAGCGGCGGGCGTCGCTACTACGGCAGCGGAGGTGAGCAGTCCGAGCACTCGGAGGATGTCGACGAAGATTGCTACAGCAGCAGCGGCGGCGGCGGCGGAGGCGGAGGCGGCGGTGGAACGCAACGACGCAGTCCCAAGGTGCAGTCACGTCCGGAGCAGAGCGGCAGCGGTGCGGCCACAGTCGGTGGCCAGGCCGCGGCGGGAGGCGGCGGTGGAGCCACTGTGGCCAACAAGGCGGGCTTCTCGCCGCGTGGAGAACCGTCGCGACGCGGACGCGGCGGCCTCTCCAGCGGCGGCAGCTCGGCGCCGGGCTATCGACGCCAGCCGGCGAGCGGAGGACGCGCCTACGGCCGTCTGGGCTTCGAGGAGTACGGCAAGCAGCGCAGCTCCGAGTCCGAGGCGGGCAACGGCGCCCCCGTTGCGGCGGGTGCTGGCGACCTGGACAAGACAAAGCAGAATCAGCTGGCGTTGAGTGCGGGCCTGCACAAGGGCAAGGACGACAAGGAGGAGCTGCTCTCCGACAAGGACAAGATCAGCAGCACCAGCAGCAGCAGCATCAGCAGCAGCAACAACAACAACAACAGCAGCAACAGCAGCAACATGCCCAACAGCAACATACCCAACACTGCCGTGGCCAAGGAGGAGCCACTCAAGGATGCGACAGGATCGGCGGCAGCTGCCGCCAGGCCGCCGCCAGGTCTGAGCACAGCCGCAGCAGCGGCCGCGGCAGCAGCTGTCATTGGTGGACCGTCCCTGCTTTCCGCACCGGGCGGCAGCGATCTGACCGGCAAGAAGAAGAGCGGCGAATGCTCCGCAATCGCGCCGCCAACGGCAGCAACAGCGACAGCAGCAACAGCGCCCATTGGCGATAAGTCCAAGCTGTCCGCTATCGGTGAGAAGAGCGTGGGCGTTGGTGTCGGTGTGGGCGTGGGCGTGGGCGTGGTAGGTGCCGGAAATCTGCTGATCGATGCGAACGCGCCCGTGAACACCATCATCTTTGAGAACTCCACGTACAAGCAGCAGCAACAGGCGGCGACCGCTGTGCCGCTCAAGCAGCCAACGCTGGGCGGAGCGGCGGCAGCAGCAGCGGCCGTTGACAGCCTGTCGAGCGCACTCTCGCAGATGAGCTTCGGCGGCAAGGACGATGAGCAACAACAGCAGCAGCAGCAGGACATGAAGCTGGGCTTCAGCTTCGGCGATGAGTCGGCCGCCCTGAAGGTGGTCGACAGCTTGGAGGCGGCCAGCAAGGCGACCGCACAGCACATACACCAGCAACAGCATCACCAGCAACACCAGCAACAACAACAGCAGCAGCAACAGCAGCAGCAGCAGCAGCAAAATAACTCAACTGCGGATCTGAACATGAAGATAGCGAGCGTGAAAAAGGTGTGGGAGTCGGCCACGCCCATGTCGGAGGCAACACAGCAATCGACACACGCAGGCGGTACCCAGCAGCAGCAACAGCAGCAGCAGCAGCAGCAACAGCAGCAGCAACAACAACAGCAGCAGCAACAGCAGCAGCAACAACAACAGCAGCAGGCAGCAGCTGCCGCTGCAGCCGCCGCTGCGGCAGCGGCACAACAGCAGCATGCGCAACAGCAACAGTCGCAGCACGGCCAGCACGGGCAGCAGCAGGTCTCCGGCTCGGTGGTGGATGACGGCGGCAGCCACATCAGCGCCGCCTCGTTCGTGGCCGCGGTGGCTGCCTCGCAGCAGCAGCTGCACCAGCAGCAGATGCCCCACTATGCCGTCTCGGCGGTGCACATGCAGGGCCACCACCAGCAGCAGCAGCAGCAACAGCAGCAGCAGCAGCAGCAGCCGCCGCACCATCAGCAACAGCAGCAGCCGCATCACGGACACCATCCGCTCTCCTCGCCAGGCCCGGTCTACGGCAGCCACGGCTCCCCGTTCGATGCCGGCTCGTTGGAGCAGCAGTTCCAGCAGCAGCAGCAACAGCAGCAGCAGCAGCAGCAGCAGGATGACTACCCCAGTCCGCAGCAGCAGCAGCAGCAGCAACACGCCCAGCAGCAGCACCAGCAGGTGAAGGCCAAGCAGCTGCACGCCGGCTTGGGGATGTCGCCACCGCCCAGCCACCAGCAGCAGCAGCAACAGCACTCGCAGCAGCAGCAGCACCAGGCACAACAGCAGCAGCAGCAGCAGCTGCCGTTCTATCAGGCATCGCCGCAGTTTGGCGTCGGCGGCATTCCAACGATTCCCAGCCCGCCGGCGGTTGTTTATAACTCATCGCAGCTGGCGCCGCCGCCGCCGCCAGCGCAGGCGGGCAATCTGTACGCTCCATTCCATTCGCTTGATCATTCGAACCGCTCGCCCGCCTACTCAGCGGCAGCGGCCGCCGCCGCTGCGCACAGCTTCCCGGGCCATTATGCGGCCGCTGCAGCGGCGGCAGCCGCCGGCGGCGCCTTCAATGCGTACGCCATGCAGACGCCGCACGGACACGGCGGCAATATGCCGCCACAGCCGACGGCGCCCACGGACATGTACTCCAATTTGACGTCGCAGTTCCGGCTCGGCGGCGGACCCTTTGGCCAGCCGCAGCCCAATTCGCAGCAGCTGAGCAATCCGAATGCCGCCGCCGTGGCCATCATTTCCTCCAACAGCAGCTCGATGATGTCTTCGGGGGCGGCGAAGCCGCCGCCGCCCAGCCAGCAGCCGATTGGCGCCATTGGCTCCAAGTCGGCGGGCAGCGGCGGCGGTCCCGGACCAGGACCCGGCCCCGGACCCGGCCCACCCTATGCGGCCGCCACCCAGTACATGAATCTTTACGCCGGGCCGCCGCAGCATCCGGGCCAGGGCGGACCACCGCCGGGCGCCCATCAGCTGCAGTCGAACAACTACTACTCGAATTCGGCGCCCGGCGGCCCCAGCGGCCCCCAGTTCTATGGCGGGCCGCCGCCCCAAGGCGCCGGCGGCGGTGCCCAGAACTACGGCCTGGCCACCGCGGCCGGCATGTACGGCGGCCCACCCGGCTCGAACGGCCCGCCCGGACCCCAGTCGCAGCACACGATGGGCAACTTCAACACGCAGTTCATGAACTCGCAGCTGTTAACGGCGGCCGGGATGAACCAGTTCCGGGGCGGGCCGACGCCCGGCGGTGGCTACCTGAAGAACAGCCAGGGCCAGGGACACATGCAGGACTCGGTAAGGAGTGAACAGCGACAACTGCAACAGCAACTGCAACGACAACAACAACAACTAGCACCACAACTATCCACCACACACAACACACTAGCTAGCTACCACAATCTGCCCATGTACAGCCAGATGGGGGGACTGCAATTTGTATTAGCTCCAGAAGAGTTTGAACGATTCAAAAAATAAAGCCAGGAAGCGAGATATTTTTCATAGAACTAAATATCATATAATGTGCATTAATTCAAATAAAAGTAACAAGTATAAAGTTTCCCAAAAACAAAACCAGACATCTAAAAAACCCAAAAAAAAATTGAAAATGTCAATTGATAATTGACAGAACTGACAGAAATACTGATATACTAAATATATGATATATCATATATATATCTATTAAACAAGAGAAATTTCGATTTAATAGGTTCGAGCCGATAATAGTTCATAGAAGACGATAAACCGATATATTGATCAGGTTGTAGAAATGTCATAAATTACAGTGGTTTTTTGTTCGGTAATTAGAACTTTTGTATTTGAAATTCGTGTTGCGAAATAAACAAAGTGTAATTGTAGATATTTTTTTATTTTTTTTTTTAAATATTTTTTTTACATGGGTTCAAGATTTTAGGAAATATTTTTTTAAAAAAAATCTATTATTTTTTTAAATCGGAAAGAAACGTTGGAGCACTGAATTAAGGAAAGAGAATTAGCTAAGAAACAAGATTTGAACCTTAGTGAATCGTGAACCGGATACTCCCATCGGACAGATAAACGTGGCATGTTTTTTTTTAGATTTTTCGAAATATCTAATTTGTATTCTCACTATAATTGCAGATGGGCAGACAGCTGAAGAGTCCATTGAGCGCCGACATGAGCCTGGGCCTGGCCAAGCAGGTGCAGTCGCAGCCTAGTCCGCCGCACCACAAGAACTATGGCGGCGTAAGTAGCGTTAACTGCGGCGGCAACAACAGCGGCAACATGCAGCTGGGCAACCGAGACGCAACTGATCCTTCTCACTTCTTTCATCTGCAGTGGGACCTGCAGAATCAGGTGCTGCAGCAGCAGCAGCAGCAGCAGCAACAGCAGCAGCAATCTCAGCAGCAGCAGCAGCAGCGACAGGGCGGCAATGGCAACAACATGAACCCGTTGGGCGGTCGCAATGCCGGCGCCGTTGGCAGCGGCTCTGGCGGCTCCCAGGTGGTTGGTGGCGGCGGCGGCGGCGGTGCCGGCGGTGGTGGTGGTGGTGGCAACAATGGCGGTGTGGGCAGCGTGGGACAGAGTGGCGGCGGCGGTGGCCAGGGACGGTATCCGGCGCCCATACAGCGGCCCAACAACTATCCACAGCATCCACAGCAGCAACAGCAGCGGGATCAGGCGGCGGCGCAGCGCGCCCAAAGCATGCGACAGGTGACGGGTGGCGGGGGCGGCGCCGGCAGCGCCGGCAACAGCAACGCGCCCGGCGGACCACCTGGCGGCAACAATGGCGGCAATGGGGGCCCTGGTGGCCCAGGCGGAGCCGGCGGCGGCGGCGGCTCCTCGCCGGCTGCGACAGCAGCCCAGCTCAGCAAGCCCTACTATTCAAACAATGCGGCGGGCGCCGGCGGAGGCGGCAGCCGCGGTGAGTGGCACGCCAATTGATCGGACTACTGAGCCACAGATGGCGGCACCGCCCAGTAACCCCCTCGCACACATACACACACATACACAGACACAAACCAAGCAAAAACACAGGCGCGATTCAGAAATGAAAAAAAGAGGAAACATTGAAATTAGGCAATGTGCGTTTAGCGAGAGCGAAAGCGAGAGAGAGAGAGAGAGCAGCAAAGCAAGAGAAATATTTACTTATACAAGCATAATACACATATATACATATATAAAACACTAAAAACAACAACAACAACAGCAAATTACTAGCGAAAGCAAAAAAGAGAGCCAACAAATCGAGCAGCAAACGAATAAACAAAAAGCGCAAAACTAATAACAAAACAAAAAAGAAAACAAATATATTAAATCGAAGGAAAAAACGTAAAAAAATATAAAAAGTTTCAACTGAGGTCGTAAAGTGGTAAAAATATAAATAAACAAAATGGAAAAAAAAAAACAAAAACAAACAAACCAACTATGAAAAAGTAACAAAAAAGCGAAAAAAACTTAAAAAAAACAAAGTATATAAAACTCAAGATCATCTTGTTGCAAGTAATTTACGCAGCGGAGGTACAAAGCCACGCCCTAAAATAAATAAACGCCTAACTGCAACAACAACAACAATGCCAGAAAAAACGATCGAAGAAAGTTGCTATAAAAAAGAAAAATAGTGTAAAAACACACAAAAGTATGAAAAAGAGCAAGTTATAATTTAGTTGGGTTACACACACACACAGACATACACATACAAGATTTACATACACATACACACACACACACACACACGCATACATATACAAGTATAAACATATATAGATATGGATTGAATCTGCAGCTGCGTTAAAGTAATTAACAAAAAAAATTAGAAAAAAAATTGACAAACGCCAATTCCCATATATACACACACATACACACACACACACACACACAGCAACAATTATAAAAAAAAAAAAAAACAAAAACAAATCAGTAACAGTAACAAAACAATATTATACTTTTCATTTATTAATATTCACATAAATATATTTTATATTATTATAATTATCATTTTTTTTAAATGTATTGTGTTAACTTTTAGCGTTTAGTTTATGTTAAAAAAAAAACCAAGAAAAGAAACAAACACAACAAAAACGAAAATTAAATAGAATGCTGCGTGTATTTTTTGTCAAACAAATCTACATATAATTACACACACAAATACACACATGAGACACACACATATAAGCATAAATATATATACATACATACATACTTATTATTTTCTTTGTAGTCTGCATTTGCTCTTAATATTTCTCCTAATTTATTTCTATTGTACTTGTATTTTATTTTTTTGTTTTTTTTTTATGGAGAACAATGGAATCAATACAAATAATTCTAAATTACGATAATGTAACACTATTCTTATGTACATCTCGATCGATCTATTGATATCGATATCGATCTTAGTAGCTGTGTGTAGAGAGCGAGAAAACACAAGCTTTTCAGTTCGATTAAGCGCAAAGTTAAGTAAAGAAGAAGAAGAAACAAAAACAATTAACTAGTAGTTATAAATATCTCTTTGTCTGCCACCAAAAAAAAAAAAAGAAGTTCGTCCGCGTCACAAAGCGAGCCTGGCGGGGGTTACCGTTATTACTGCCACAAATGCGCCCTGCCCATTCAATTCAACGCCCACACACACACACACACACACACACACACTCACACAAATTTCAACTCAACTGGCGCTCTGTTGTCAAAAGGCTGCTGCAGTGCTGCCCATTTGCTGTTTATTTTTATGCTGGCATGACACCTAACTAATTTCTCGCCTCGGGCAAGTTAAACAGAAAGAAAACAAGAACTTTTATTTATGGACTTGACTTCAAATTCGAAATTGTTCGCTAAACTTTCAGTTTAGAGTGAGAGAAAATATGGAGCTGGAGCTGCTGCTGCCGCTGCAATTCTCTATTAGTATTACAACCCGCCCGCAGCCCCCCCCCCCCCTCCCGGACGGAGATCGTGCCACGTGATGAAGGGGGAGGGGCAAGAATACCATTTTGTTTATGTTGTATGTGCTCAAGAGGTAAATATGAGGCAAGTGGGGGAAACTCGATTAAGTAATTGTAACTTAAAAAGGATAGCATATGCATACACACACACACACACACACACACACATTATAGTGGCAAAATCCAAGTGAAAAACACACTCAAATTTTTAATGACAAACCCCGCATACAATTAATATTGATAAATCATATTATGAAAGAAAAGCAAACGTAGTGAAAAATGGAAACAAAATAAAGATATTAATGAAATGGCAAACCGATTACAGAACTAAAAACATACCCAAAATACATACTATGCATATATAGGAGTACATTTGTATGTATTTTTCGCACTTCGCTCGGCTGCTGCTGCTGCTAAAAAAACAAAAAAACAAAAAAATAATAAACCCAAAATTCAAATCAAATTTTAATGCATACATACGATATATGTTAAATGTTTTGCCAGGGCAAACGATTTAGTTATTAACAAAAACAAAAAAAAAGTAAATATGAAATCCCCAAGCAGATGCAGCTGTAGATGCAGATGCTGATGCAGATGCAGATGCAAATGCAGAATGGCCAGCGCTTGCTATTACACAATACATGTAAAAGATATATTTTATAGCTATAGCATAAACATAGAATTGATAAATGATTAATTTATACACATATATATATACACTACATATATATATATATATATATATATATATATTTTAATTGCATATATGGTTTTTCGTCTCTATCCCCCTACCAAGCAACAAGAAAACAATTAAATGGGCGTATAATACATATATACACAATGCGTACATAAATGTAAACCATTTTTACATTCGATTCATTCAAATTAATTTTTAGTAATACTGAAATTACGATAACTGGGCAAAAATAAGAAACAAAAACAATCCGAAATGGAAACATTTAAAGCGAGTTCTCGACGAAATGAAATAAAAACTTTAAATAAATACAAATATTTAAAACAATTCATCAATATGCCTGTACTTGAACACCATCTGATCTTTAACTCTACATATACATATATAAAAAAGAATTCATCAATATGCCGTTACTTGGCTCTGCTCAACGACTTAGAGTGAGATGTCGCTGTCTCGCTCTAGCACACAGAATATGCATATGCTGCAAATGGTTCTTTCCATACTTACCAAATACTTAACAGTGCTAAAGTTGACTAAGGTATACCCGACTAAAGTATACCCTGGACCCAGTTCCGAGTCTGTCTCTTTACTCCGCTGCCGATCTTAAAGGAACTTTTGCCTACACAAACCTATAACATTTTTGGCTGGTATTTAAAAAGTTAAAGAATCTTGATCTACATATACTTTATGTAAATTTACATACATAGTAAAAAACGATATTTATCGATTTCAGAAAAACGTATAACAAAAATAACCAAACTTTAGGTCTCTAGATCTGGGATCAAAAACTCGACATGGCCAAATCGACTCGCCTAGTGATGCTGACTGAGATCATATATCTTTATATACCGTGTGGAGTCAGAGATGCCTGTTGGAAACTGTTGCACAAAACGTCTCCACACTTTTTGGCCAGTTTTCGTTGGCATCTAGCCGTCAACATTACATAATGAAATTAGCATTGTTTTTCCAAGTGTTGGGTTTTCAATTGGTTTATTCCGTTAGGTTCTTGCACTACACATAAATATACATGGCTGCTATCCTGCATCGAGGGGCTCGAGCACGTCCCAGTGGCGACACCAGACAGAGATCGCCTCTTACTTCTTCTTGGGCTTCAGGATCTGATAGGCAATCAGCAGGCCCATGACGGCGTACGTAGCCTTGGCCACCTGCAATGGTGACATGACAACATGGGGGATTAGCAATGGCAGCCACAAGTGAATGAGGGATGAGGTCGGTCTACTTACGTTGGCGCGGCCGGCCATGGTTGTGCCATTGAAGTGCTTGGAGAGGCCGGTCAGTTTCTCTTGTTCACCAGCCATTGCTGCGGACGTAAAAAGAATGGGTTAACGCTGTATTAGATAATTGATGGTAGTTGCTTACTTTCAATCTGTTTTGCGATGGGTTGAAACTGCTTCGATTGCCAGTGAAAAGTTCTGCGAATAGGTTATACAACTGTGCGTGTGTTGCCAATAAGTGTGTTGCTGCCGTGCAGCGTTGCCAACTAGCGCAGCGACAGTCAAAGCAACACTGCGTGCTATCGATAATAGTTATCGTTGGCGCGCAATTCAATTATTTAAAAATTACATTTTTTTATTAGTATAAAAGTAGTTTAAATTCATACTGTTTTCTTGCAGTCAACCCGAATTTGTGATTATATTTAAATACTTAAAACAATACTAATTAATTTTTACTTATGATTTGATATATTTATTTAGCTAGTAAGCTGCTTATAGTAAATAATTAATGATGGATTAAATGCAGTGCAATTGTGTTTGCTCGCCTGTCAAGATATGTCAACGGCAGCTTTGGCAAATCTCATTCAATTACAGGGATTAGCCGCGGAGCTGGCTGCAAATTACAAAGCAAAGCCATCAAATCAGAGACGAATATTTAATTGGCGAGCCAATGGTCAAAGGTAAGCAATGAAGGTCATGTGTCGCTGGCAGCCACGCCCACGCCGGGCACTGCTTGCACACGGGTCTCCGGCCAGCTATAAAAGCCACCGATTGGCCGCAGTCTGCATGGATTCAGTGCAGCCATGGACGCGACCTACTTTCTGCGCGTACAGGTGCTGGCCTTTCGTCTGATGGGCTTGGATTTGTGGCAGGGCAGCGGCTCGGCGAAGGATCGTCCGGAGATTACATGGCTGGTGATTGGCCTGATGGGCTCTTTTTCGGTGCCACTGTTCTTTGCCATACTGCTGAATGTGACCAATGTGGGCATCATGTCGGATGCGATGGGCTCCTTTCTGGCCATCAATCTCACCCTGGTCAAGTATTCGGTGTTCGTTTACTATCGCGAGGAGTTCGTCAAACTCATTTATCGCATTCGCGACATCCTCACGAGGGGTAAGTGTTGTGCCTATTAACCCTGGCGAATCCTCTAGCTGTGTCCTGCTGCAGAGATCTCGTTGCTGCCAGAGGCGGCGACCATTGTCGAGGCGGAGAATCGGAGCGATCAGGCGCTGAGCATGACCTACATGCGCTGCTTCTATGCGGCCTGCCTCTTTGCCGGGATCAAGCCCATTGTTATTATGGTGACGACCCGGCTGCGCACCGGTCTGATGCACCTGGAGCTGCCCCATTCGGGCGTCTATCCGTGGAGCGATCAGTCGCCGGTGCTCTATGTGCCCACCTACCTGTGGAACCTGATGGCCAGCTACGGTGCGGTGACCATGTCCCTGGCCATGGACACCCTCCTCTTTGCCTTTACGTATAATGTGTGCGCCGTCTTCAAAATCGCCCAGCATCGCATCCGGCACCTGCTGCCCACGGAGGATGCACCCGGACGGGAGTGGCAGCAGCTGGTGCAGGTGCTCCAGCTGCATCAGACGGGTCTGCTGATTGGCAACCAGCTGGGCCGCAGCATGCGGCCTCTGGTGTTTATGCAGTTCTTTGTGACGGCGCTGCAGCTGTGCTTTCTGGGCTTCCAGCTGGCCGATCTGTTCCCCTCGCCGGAGTGCATCTACTTCATCTTCTTTGTGGGCTCCCTGCTGATCGCCCTGTTCATTTACGCCCACTGCGGCGAGAACATGAAGCAGGCCAGCGCGGACTTTGCCATTGCCCTCTACGACAGCAACTGGGTGGACTTTGCTCCGGTCACCAAGCGGGCCCTGATTGTCGCCCTGATGCGCGCCCAGCATCCGTGCCAGCTGCAGGGCTTCTTCTTCGAGCCCAACATGGCCACCTTCTCAGCGGTGCGTCAATCAATTCCAACTCCTGGTCCAACTCCAACTCAATTCACCTGTTATCCTTTGCAGGTGGTTCGCTCGGCCATCTCCTATGTGATGATGCTGCGCTCCTTCAATGCCGCCGGACAGCAATAGGCTCCTCTGAAGAATTTATGCATTACATTTTTTATGAATTTTGCAGTATTTAATTTACGTGTAATCTGCTTTCTCTGTACTAGCCTTTACGTTGTGAATATAGAGTATATTGGTTTTGATTTTTACTTAAATTTTTTATTTTTTCTATTTTTTTCGGAAAAATGTGTAAATTTTATTTAAACAGTGGCAGTTTTAAATTTTTGTTTTTAATTTAAACTTAACTTTACTTTCCATATTTTTTTTAAATTTTTATAAATTTATTTCTAAGCTCATTTCATTTAATTTTTTTTCGACTTAAATACGAGCTCAAAATTAGTTTTTGAAAAAATATAGTCTTATTTAAAGCTTAATATATTTTTTGTACACAATTGTTAATTTAAAAAAAATAATTAATTTTGAATATATCTATATTTTTTCAAAATAGTATTTCACAATGGCGAATTTAAAGTAAATAGATATATTTGGCCTACTCACATAGAGTAATAAGATTATTTGCATACAAATTTGGAAAAATTTGTAGGGTATCCACGCAACTAAGCAGCACAGGCAAAAAGCACTTGGCTGCGGCTATAATTAATGCCATAAACAGTCGTTAATTGTTAATTCTGCTCGCAATTGGAAATTTCACCCACGACTTGTGGCTGATCCCACAGAGGGCACTTAAGGAGAGAGAGAGAGAGAGAGGGAGAGAGGGGGACAGAAAGAGAGAGCAAAGGCAACGTGCACTGCAGCACAATTGGCCAACAATTGAACAGTAGAAACGAGCTCGTGTCTCACACACACACACACACACACACACACACACAACTTATATATATTCAAAATTACCTTGTTAACATCGAATATTTTTAACTGAAATACAAAAAATTAATTAATTAATTTGTATACAAATTTCTTGAAATAATTTTCAAGCTTAACATAACTTGTTTGTTACTTTTTTCAAGAAGCCTAACTTGATACTTTAAACAAACATTTTTTAAAAGCTCATCGCCGAACCAATATACTCTACCCCGCGTCATGAACAGGGCATATAAGCCGACAACAAATCCATTTCCAATTCAATTCATTTCAAGTCAATGTGTTGAGAGCTGTTTGTGAATTTATGGGCATAATATTGCGAATTAGTTTTATTGCGCCCTCGATTGGCCTACAGAGCTAATTTACGTATCGTTCGGTGGGGTTGGGTGGTTGGCTGACTGATTAATACGTGAAACACATGTCCGTTATTCAATATGAAATTGCATCTGTATCCGCGAATAAGTCGCACTTTGTTTACTCTACAAATATTTGTTATTTAAACAGTTCGGTTCAAGAGTCCAATAGAAAATGTACTTCCGAAGGTGTGTATAACAGATATAGCAGATTCTGTTATATTCTTATATATTGCTTATATATTTCATATATTTATTTAATAATTTTATAAATCCGTATTTTTGAAATTTTTACATTTTTTAACTTATTTCAGAAATGAATGCTAGTTTGAAATCCATATTATGTTTAAAATTTTTTTTTTAACCTAATATGGAATATATTAGTATATTATATGTATATATTATGGTGTTATATTTAAAATAGAATAAAGGCAGATAAAATAGTATCATGCACCCTGTTTGCTGCCTGAACAAATAAAAAAAATTTTTTTTTGGTAGCACAAATCGATTGTGCGAATCGTTAAGATCTATTGTGTAGGGTATTTAGTATTGAGAGAAAAGAAAATGTATATAAAAACTTTGACGCTTGTGGCCAATATTTGATCAATTGGTGCGATTTACTAGACGTTGATAAAATGCCTTATAGTCGCTGATATTAAAACCTAGGCGAAGAAAGAGAGAGAGAGAGGGCGAGAGAGAGCGAGCTCGATAGAGAGATTAAGCACTAATTATTTGAGCAAAAGTACCACCAAAAAATGATATTCTGATCAAGTTTGTTTTGCGTGGTAAAAAATGTAAAAAAAAAACGGAATTTAATTAACCGAATCAATAAAACATGGCAAATAGGCAGATTATTACGGGGCGGCCTGGTTAAAAGCGATGCGTACAACGCGTCGTATGCGCAACGGGTAATCAGAGCCGAATGCCGTTAATCGCCACCTCGAACGGGATGATAATGATAATGATAAGCACAACAGCAATGATTAAAGTCAAACAATCGACAACGACTATTTGGCCCATAACCCCAATTCGGCCCCGCAGCCAATTCCCCGTCCGAGCTCAGCGTCACGCTCGCTGTTGACTTTATATATTTATTTTGTTTCTGTGCTGTGTTTTAGTGTGTGCGGAGGGTGTGGGGTGTGAGGATCGCGGGGAGTACAGCATTTGGTTGGCCGCTTTGGCTTTGGCGAGTCGCAGCCCGAACGCGTTCGCGTGCGCACGTTTTCCGTTGGAGGCGCTGGAGAAGATCGTGCAGATTCAAGTGAGGATGTCGGAGACGCCGCCGCTGTTGGCCGCGCAGGCGCTCAACGGCGAGTGGCTGGCGCTGCCCTATGCAGATGCGCCCGAGCAGGAGCAGCAGGAGGAGCAGGAGGAGCAGGAGGAGCAGGAGCGGGAGCAGGAGCAGCTGCTGCCGGCGCGCAAGCAATCGCTGGGCCAGCGACGGAATGTGGAGCTGCCGCAGCTGCGTGTGATCAATGAGCTGCCCCAGGAGCCGGACGTTTGTTCGCTCAGCTCGGGCACACCGCCCACACCGCCGCCGCCCCCGGGGGCAAGGGATCGGGAGCACTTCGGGCCGGGACTGCGTCGCAATTCCATATCGCTGCCGCAGGGCATCAATTCGCTGGACTTGGAGGCGTTGCGGCTGCGGCACCAGATGCAGGCCCAGGAGGCGCTGCACGAGGAGAGCCAAACGGAGAGTGTGAGTAGGATGAGGGGAAGGAGAAGGGGGAGGTGTGGAGTTGTTCTTTCGCTTCTCACATATACAAGTTTCGAAACAAGTTTCACATATAAAACAAAAAATCAAAATCAAAAACAAACAAAAAAAAACCCAAAAAACAATAAAAAGCTCATTAGGTGAAGTGTTATCTGTGCGTGTGTGTGTGCGAGTGTGTGTGTGTGTATGTGTGTGTAGTTTAGCAAATTACACGCTAATTAACCAACAGTTAAAAACAGCTTTAAATCAACAAACTGTTGGGCCATAAATTTAATTTCGCCTGCAATCAGTTTTCTTCAATTCTAAAAAAAAGTCACATATATAAAATACGCAAATATACGTCTTTATATACTATTATATATCTATATCAAATATCATCATCTATCTGAACGACATCATCAGCGACGTGTCTGATCTATTCTAATGTGATTACCTTTGCGGTCTTCGTTTTTTCATTTTATTTCCCGTGTTTACACTTCAAATATAATTAATGTGAATTGCAAATAGTTGGCGGTTGTCACTCCTAAAGGGGTACACGACTTAACACATACCCTAGCTTTTCTATTTATATATTCTTATTTTGATGGCTACTAATTATTAATCTTGATTTCAATATTTTAATTCAATATTTGTATACTTTAAATGAGGTTTAACAGTCTTAAATTAAGAAATTTTTTCTCTCTTTCTCTGTTTTTTTTTTATATTTTGTCTCTGGTCAAATACATACCTAAGTTATAGTCGCATATACCCACTTTGCGACTTGTTTACATCGTACAAAAGTACAGAAAAAATATTGCATTACGTTAATTACACTAGTCAGCAAAGCAAAATTTTTTATTTATTTATTTTATTTTTTTTTTGCAGGGATATATCTGAATTAGAGAAATTTTTCTAAAAAAAAATTGCTCAAAATAAATTCCTTTTCTCTCAGCTGCCCCATCCCTCCCAGCCGCTGCGTATATAAGCATAAGCTGCTGTTACGCCGAATTTAGCGTTAGCAGTTGAGTCTGTAATGCGAAAATGCTAAAACCTTAGAAGTATGCAACGAAATTTCGTACATTTTAAATTTTACCTGTCGCCTTCTGACGATTTAGCTCAATTTTGCAAATTGGCGGCCCAAGAATCTTGCCTTAGAAATGTGCAATGGAACTGGCTTCACAAAAACCGCTCCAAAGTAATAAAAGAGAATTTGTGTACTTGTTGAATTTTTTATTTTCTCTTATAAATGTTCTTAAAATAATTTTTTTTCTCTTAAACCGAATTGATGATCTTATTTTTGTTATAATTTGTAATTTCATACAAACTTATTATAATACATAAATATATATTAAGCCTTTTCAAGTACTAAAAATCGAATATCTCGGGAAAAAATGGCCATATTTTGGAACAATATACCTTTTTAGACTCGTACGAACCAGGACCATCGAATGGCATTAAAAAATTTCAATTCTAAATTTTGACCACTTTTGACAAAAAACACAAAATCACAATTTTTGTCAAAATTTCGAAAATTTTAAATTTTTAAACTTTGAATAGAGATTGATTTTATGTTTTTTTAAGAGTATAACGAGATATATCTTACCCAAATCGGACAAAAAATAGCCAAGATATAGCCACTTAAAGCTTTTTACAAGTACTAAAAATCGCATTTTTTGGGCAAAAATGGACATATCAAAATCATCCCTTTAGGGTTGCTACAAGGAGAATGGTAGGTTAAGATATAGATTTCTTGCAAATTTTCTGCAAAAGGGTTAAATATCAAATTAACATCCGGTTGATAAGATATATTGCGAAAAGCAAATTTTTGAATACATTTATGTCTATGAGTTTGGAAAAGCCAAAATATTTAAGATCTTTCAAACTTAAACTCAAACTTATCTAGTAATTTCAGAACCTTAAGAAGGAGCCGATTAAAATATAAAATAAACATGGAGTGTACAAACTTTTCAACCCTACTATGACTATAGTAGCTGTTATTGTTTTACTCTCAGCAAGAAATTCGTTAAGTGCACGGTGTAGAAACATTCCACAAAAAGTATTTGCATACTTTCAAACAAGTAAATTGTTTTGTGGAAAAAAATAAAAATAATTAAAAAAAAAATTAAAATGAGAAAATCATAGAGAAAAACTTGAGTCCGGTCTTAATAAGATGGCGAAACAGACTGAGTCCAAATAAAAACATAAGTTCAGACTTTTAAAACTATAGCAAAATTAAAGCTAGTGATACAAAATCAAAACATCGATTTATCGATTAACAGCAGCGATTTTTTTTTTCAATTTTAACTCGATTTTTCTATTTGGGATTTCATTTGAGACTTGAATAGATTTCTGAATCACCAATTTCAGTTATATAAATATCATATTTTCTTTTATTGACGTACAAATGTATTTTAAATTTAGAGCACAGAAATGTTTAATTTACTATAAATTCATGGGGCCAACTTGGGGAAGAGCAAATGCCCAAAAGCCGATAGGCTGTAATTTATGGGAAGTAGTTAAGATTAAATGCTAAATCTAGTCGGTCATAATTATAGAGCAGGCCGAACTGAACAATTTACGAGTATGCCACAGCAATTTCGCGGCAAATATTAAAAGCCGAGAGTCGCCATTGTTCTAGCGAGGGTGCTCTATGAAGTATTGATATAAGAACAACTACAAACTATGAAAATAATTATTATCAGAAAACTGATTTTTTTCTCTAACGATTTTACGATGTGAATTGAGTGAAAAACAAAATTTATTTTAAATCATACTGTTTTTACTATTCCGCAATAATAAAGTTTTTACAATAGATATGAAATGTGTCGAGATTATAAACATTATTCATTCAGCAGCCATAATGCGGTAAAGCTGCAGCCTTAGTTTTCTGATACTTGGTTGAACCTTAATATCAATTATTAATATTTTTTATTGGTAAAATATTTTTTATAGTTAAAAAAAATCAGAAAAATTGGAACAAAAAAATTGATATTGATATTTATCTGCTAGTTATCTGAAAGATGGTTTAAAAATTAAGCCAAAATGATCATTTGTATATTTAAAGCAATTACATTGCTTATGTAATTTTTATGTGAGTTTAATTTGCACAAAGTTATTGAACTGCCCTCGCATTGCGAGCGGCGTGGCAAAACTCACTCAATGAAATTGTGAGAAATGCGAAGCCGAAGCGTCGTAATTAATCACTCAGGAACGAGTACGCGCAGTCGCCATGAAGCGCGACGTCGAGCGATTAAACAAACACACACACACACACACTTATACACACGCACACCCACAGATATCAGATTGAAGCAAAGCCGTCGTCATTTCTAATACAATATTCGAGCAATTATCAAGCAGCCGGCAAAGGCAGCGGTCGGATCGAGCTCCGAACTCGCGGATCAGTTTGCCACTCGACCGGGGATTGTCTCGTCGCCCAGGCGATGATCTCGCCCAGCCTGAGCCAGAGCCGCTTTACGCTGGCCAGCGTGCAGCAGGACGCGCGCCAGGACGAAGTGCAGCAGCTAACTGCGCTCGAGGCAGGTACAACAACAACAAACCCGAGGCCAGACTCCGATCGAACTGATCCAAAGCGAACTGATCAATATTGGTTTACAACTGACCCAAACCAGTTTACAGCTCAACAGATAACCGCCAACAAAGGCAGGAAACGAGCATCTTATAAATATGCATATTTTTACATTTCACATACGACGCAACCGAAACAAAGCAAAAAACCAAAAAAAAAAAAAATTAAAATAAATTTTAACTTATTGATGTGTTTTTTTTTTTAAATCAAATCTTTAACGTTTTTTGTTTTTTTTTCAGATTGTTGATGATGCCTCTGCCTCCAGCATGGGCAGTCCCACAACGATTTCGGTGCTTCCCAATAACCCAAATGATGCAATCGAAGCGAATAACAGCAACAGCAAGGAGAAGCCCGAGGACGATGACAGCAGCGATGAATTTGGCAATGCCAAGAAACCCGTCCACAAGTGAGTTATCTCTGTAATCTATTTATTTAAATATTCCCATATTTTTAACAGCTTACATTTTACCTAGTTGGTTCAGTTTTCATTTTTTTCAATAACATTTAACGTAGTCGTGTTAATTAGCTGTTGTTACGAACGCATTTAACAGCAGTTAGTACATGCTGAAGTGTCAAATACCCTGTAAATCTAAACTGGTCTAAAGAATGTTGTTACCTATACAATTATAGTAAGAATATTCATATATTTCGAAAGTTTCCTTCTATGCCAACATAAAGTGCGTTTACAGGGTATTATTCGCTTAATTTCCCTGGAAAAAGCTAATAATTTTACATAAGATTAAATATTTACATGTATAAAGGGCTATATCTGAAATTGAGCAGAATTGTAGGGTATCGTTTATTCATACGTGTTGCAAAGTATGTCTAAGTGCAAAATTTAAATTCTTGTAAATATTTTCTTGGATTTAAGTACCTCTTGTGCAGGGTATCTTCTCTTAATAAGAGTGAACAAAAATTCCACTGCAAATGCAATTGTATGTTATCTAACCCCCTTAGTGTTTATTTGATAGATTTAAACACCTCAAAGTGTTGTGTACAGGGTATCTTCAAGGCACACACTTTTAGTAAAGATATAAGTCTGTAAATACAATCATATGATAGATGTATTCTAAAACAATTAGGGAGTGGATCTGATAGATTCAAATTTCTGGGGGTTTTTTTATACGGGGTACATTGAAATACCCTTTAATTAAAAATTCGCAATCCACAATTGCACAGTCTGGCACGTACTCATTGCTTGGATCGAGCCAAAGATCAGCCTGCAATTAATTTAATTGATTTGGATTTTTTGTAACTAAATTAACGGCACGACATTCGCCGGCGCATTTAATTGAGGCCAAGGGAATGGGAATGGGAAACGAGGAATGGGCAGCGTGGTATAAGAAACGTGGAACGTGGAACGTGGAACGTGGAACAGGGAATGCGTGAGCAAATGTGAACGTGCCTTTCTCAACATTCCGGCCACATTACAGATGCATTAAACCGCTTTACAGTTAAAATTATGTGAAGCGGAGCTTCAGTTACAGTTAGGAACCAACTGTGGTTCGTTTGTGCCAAAAGTTTGTTGTTCCTTAGCCAGAAATTTGTATTTATAAACTTGTAATTAACTTTGATTATAAACAACAATATGCCAAATTAAAGTGTCGAGTCAGTTTTTTTTTTGTGACTCTGAAAGAGGTGAGCTCAATAGCTAGATACCCTGTAGTTTATTCATAAATAAATATGTATTAACGATTTAGCTGTGGGAATAAGTAAAAAAAAGCTTGTGTTAATTTCTTTTTTAATACCCAAAAAATAACTTGAATTTTAAAGAGTTAATAAATTCAATTGTAAATAAAGAAGTTTCAATTGAGACTAGATAAACAGACAATCAGATATAGGTATTGAAAATGTATAATATAAAATTTAAATTTTTTAATTTTTACATTAAATAATTGACAACTCTGTTAACAAATAGATATTTTTGAACAGTGTAGTCGCTGCGCTTGCGCTTTCCACCCCCACGCGGAGGGTAGCGAAAGTGCAAAAGTTTTCAAAACGAAAGCTTTTCGTGTGCACACAGATAAAGATACACACGGCCAGATAAATGCTGAATAGTGTGTGCGTGAGTAATTTTGCAGTTTAAGCGAATTAAAGTCGCTGCAAAGCTAAATGATAACTAAATCAGAAGACGGAGGCAAAGGCAAAGCACAAATCATGTAACTGTTGTTGTTGCTGTTCATCAAAACTTTGTTGATTGTTGCTGACAGTTTCTGTATATGTGTCTATATAGAGATAATGCCCAACAGTTGAGAGCAACTCAAGTCAAATTGTATATCTGTTAAATCTGCTGTTCGCGCTGTATCTCTATCTGTATCTGTATCTGTATCTGTATCTGAATCAGTTGCTGTATCTTAAAGCTGCAGCAGCTCAGTAGATACTTGTGATTAGGCGTGATAAGACGAACGCGCATAAATCGCGGCCCCAAAGCCACATATATATATTTATATAGGCATTAACTATAGTAACAGGTAAACTTTAGTTCAATACAACAATATAATTATATATATATATGTATATATATACATATGTAATGTGCTAATTTTTGTGCTGAAACAAAACTTATTTATGGCCCCCACAAGCGGCCTTATCGTGCCTACATATTTTGCATTCAAAGCGGCGCCTATAAAAATTTAAATACATAAATATAATATATATATATATGTATAAAAATATATATATTTCTGAATAGCACAAGTCAAACTTGTATTAACGCTGCTTTTAGCTAAAGATAAGCTGACAGCTCGGTTTATTATCATTCTTAAAATGGGTCACCCAATTTGTACACCTCTCCATATAGTATATACCTATATACACTATATACTTTATTTAATGCTCTTGGCTGCATTCTTTTTGACGTGTTTTTGACCTTCGGGCTTTTACTTTGTGCCAGATAAGAGGGAGTGATAAAAAACAGTTCTTTGACTATCGCTAATCATAATCTTAATCGCTGTGTGCCTAACAACAAATAAAAAAATCTCGTTGTACTCTAGGCAAAAACTTCTTAATTGTCAATTGTTTATTTACAAATGTTGGTTTTGAGAGAGAGAGAGAGAGAGAGAGAGAGAGAGAGAGAGAGAAAGAGAGAGAGAAAAGTCGGATGAATTACTGAGAAAAAGCACTGAAAAGCACAAGCCAGGCACAAAAAATCTCAATAACTTATATAGTTATATTATATATAAAGTTGTACTTGTTTCTAGACTTACATTAAATGAGCTAAATTTGTTGAAGGCTGTTTTGTTGAGGATTTTAAGAATGTTGTATTTTTAAATTTATTATATATAATTCGCTGATTAAATAAATCTGTAAATCCTTGTAGTCATTGTAGTTTCATACTTTGTAATTAATAGACAGGACAAACGGACGAGCTTGCCGAGTAAAGACTTTCTTGCTGACACTGATCAAAAAAAATATATATACTATATATATTTTTATTTAATTTGTCGCTGTCGCTTTTCAGTTTTTTGCACATATTTCGTGAGAAAAATATTAATAAAATATAAATAGGGTGTGATATGTTATCAAAAATAACAGCAATATTTCTAATGTGATTTAGTTACCCATATAGTTATATACAAAATTTATTGATCGTTCAGGGCAGACATTTCGCACAGCACGAATCCAGATTAGAAATAGCGATAAAAGCTAAAGTGAAGGCGGTCGTTAATAAAATTGCTGCCTTTGAAGAGGGTATCTCAGCTTGTTGTCTCTTCGTATCTGTGTCTGCCTAATTTACAGCCGGGCTAAACAACAATCAAAATAATAAAGCTGACAGCTGAAGGTGGGGCCAACGTTTTACAGCTGCGTGTGACGATCGCGATATATATGACGCCAAGTGATAACTGTATTCCATTTGATCTGATCCGATCTGATCTGATTGACAGGGATCGCTTTCGGAGTCGAAGACGCGCCTCGATCGCCCCGCTGCCCGCCCTGCGCCTCAACAGCAAGGAGATGTTGGCCAGCGATTTTGACACCCACAGCCTGGCCAGCAACCAGGCCTCCATCACCAGCGTCAACTCCTTGGCCAGTCTGCTGCGCGAGAAGATGCAGGTGAGCCAAACGGATCAAAGGGAAAAGGGGGAAGAGAAGAAGCTAAACTAGAAGCAAACTAGCTATAGAACGGCTATCAGTAGTCCTATCCAAACATTTTCTGTGCAATCTTTAAAATCTTTTAAATTTAAATTTATCAAAACTGAACAGAATTTCAAGTTTGATAGCATTTTGTCCATGTCCACTTTTCAAAATAATTTTTTGTACATTTTTTTGTCAAAAGTTCATGTACTCCCCCTTATTAATTTTCGAAAAAAAATTTTCAAAATTAAAAATTGCAAATTTATATTTCTAATCGATTTTGAATGCCAAAATTGAAAGTGATTCTGGGGGCATCCAATTTTTTGTCTAAAATCATGTCAAAATTCATAAAAATTTTGACATGTAAAGCTCTCGGTTCCAGAGCTCCCAAACTTCAAACATCTACAACTTTGTCAAAACTTAACCGAATCTCAAGCTTGATCACATTTGGCTATGATTTGGCCTCTAAATTGATTCGATATTCAAAATATGTCCACTGTTGAAAACACAATTTTTTTTAAAGTTATTTTCTGTTATTTTGAATTCTCAAAAAAACAAAACAAAAAGGGTAGATTAGAAAGACTTAAATATCAATTTTAAATAGCCGCATTCCATTGCCATCATTCGCTGATCATTCTTTAAACCGATTCCAAAGGGAATCGGAAGATTACTTTTCGAATGAAAAATTGGAATGCAGCTATTGCCCTCTTAGTTAATATTCGTTCGCTGACAGGCTTTTCCACAGCTGATACGGAAGAAGAAGCGCGAGACAAAAGACTACAAGATCAAGATCTTTGTGATCCTGATGTTCTTCATCATAATCTTTCTGGTGAGTGAGCGTGTCCCATCAAAGTCGCAGGCTGTTCAAGCTTCTGAACTTTTTCTCTTTTGCAGATTGGCTACGCGTACATTGCGTACCATCACCAGGTGCTCACCCGGAGCTACTTCCAGAAGATCAAGTTCAACTCGAAGGATCGCATCTTTCGCATACTCAGCCACGACGACAAGGAGGTGATCTCCGGCCACTTGGGCGTCACGCTGGACAGCGACACGGCCCCGTTCCACTGCCTGGAGAACCATCGGCGCAGCGATGGCAGCGTCTGCATCGAGTGGAACGGCATCGCCCGGCTCCATCTGAACTTCGAGGACAAGCAGGTGTTCCGCTGCTATACGCTCCAGTGGCAGGCGCTGACGCCGGGCCTGCTGCCCACCGATTGCTACGAGCTGAAGCGGGACAATGGTCTGTGGTTTGGCGGCGGGATCACCAAGGGCCAGGAGTGGTCGCTCAGCTATGCGAACTTCGACTTTCGGCCCTATGCCAGCGGCGATCACAAGGTGCATCAGTTTGGCAACGGGGTGAAGCGCTACTTCATCAACTCGATTGGCGTGGCGATGCAGGTGAGCGAGCGGACGCCGCTCCAGCTGGGCATCAATCGGACGGAGAACCAGTTCTGTCTGCGGGCGGCCAACGATGATTTCACGTTCGTCAATCGGCTGACGCCGCTGCCGCAGCTGGAGTACAAGATCTGCACGACGGAGGATATGCGCAGCCTGCACATGCTGATGACCCAGCAGAGCCTGTGGGATGGCCTCACCGAGCAGGACATCGGCGAGCTGCACTCGCTGCTGGAGGAGCCCGTCTGGCAGATGCCCAACCAGGCGCACCGCGACTCCCTCAACGAGTCCATCATCTGCGACTACTCGGAGAACGCGATTGCCCTGGGCCTGGGCCACATTGTGATCAATGAGTTCTGGCAGGAGAATATCGGTGACTTCACCGTGGATCGGGCGCGCTTTCCCACGCTCAAGGACACCATCGATGTGCTGCACCGCCGCGGCTTCAAGGTGGTCTTCACCATTCAGCCGTTCATCAGCACGGACAGTGCCAACTTCAAGGATGCGGTCGCCCGCAAGCTGCTCATCTACGAGCGCTACTCGGAGCGCAGCATTCCGGCCCTGACGCGCTACAAGAGCAGCTCCAGCGCCGGGGTTCTCGACATCACCAACAACGCCTCGGTGCCCTGGCTGCTCGAGAAGCTGCAGCGGCTGAAGGATGAGTACGGCGTGAAGAGTTTCTATCTGGATCTGGGCACCGGATACAATCTGCCGCACTATTATCAGTGCCGGAAGACGCTCGACAATCCGGACATGTATGCACGCATGCTCACCAGCAGCTTGGAGGGCGCCGGCCTGATGGCCGTCTCCACGGCCAGTGTGGTGCCCAGGCCGCCCACGTTCCTCAGCACGCCGCCGGCGAACGCGACGTGGGAGGGTCTGCGGGAAACGCTGGCCGCGGTGCTCAACTACGGCGTCATTGGGTATCCGTTCGTGCTGCCCGGCGCCATCGGTGGCGACTATCTGCTGGAGCGTCCGCTCACCAAAATGGTCTCGTTCTATTCGCTCGGCCAGCCGCCGCTGCCCGATGCGGAACTCTTCATTAGGTGGCTCCAGTTGGCCACCTTCCTGCCGGCGATGCAGTTCAGCCATCTGCCGGACGAGTACCACAGCGAGCTGGTCACGCGCGTCGCCCAGGAGCTGAGGGAGGTGCGCCAGACGGTGGTCATAGCGCTCCTCAAACGGTATCTGAGTCCCTCGATGAACGAGGGCCTGCCCCTGGTGCGCCCCCTCTGGATGCTCGATCCACACGATCCCGCCTGCCTCATTGTCAGCGACGAGTTCTCCGTGGGCGAGGAGCTCATCGTGGCGCCCATACTCGATGCGGGTCTCGAGGAGCGTGAGGGTAAGCTCAACTACAACTACGCTAAGTTTATGTTTGAAGAACACAACACAAGGCTCGAATCATCCAATCAGAAATGTATCATCAAATAGTACGATACGGGTTCGAACCTCAAAATATCAATGTTCTTTTTTTTATCGCTGATTTTCAACACTTGACTTATATTGCTTCTTTGCTTGCAGTTTATCTGCCGCAGGGCGTTTGGAAGGATGGCATCGATGGATCCTTGCGCAAGGGCAGTCGCTGGATGCACGCCTATCGCGTGCCCAAGGATAAGATCGCCTACTTCCGTAAAATGCCGGACAACACACGCTTCTAGGCTCCAGTTCCAGTTCCACACTCATCTCTTAATAAACTATATTTTTATTGTGTATTATTGGTTTTGCTTATCTCATCATACAAAATATATATATATATATATGGATAATACTACATACATCATATAAACATAAGTTGCCTAAACTCTAGGCTTAATTACTAGAAATGTTTTTTTTTTTTTTTTTTGATTAGGACTATATTCATTATAATTATTTTTTTTTTAATATTAAGTACATTCTGTTATGCCCTGCATGCATTAGCATCGATGCTATATGCTATATATATATATTTAAATTAATCATCGTTATACGCATAATAAGCAGCTTCCAAAGTTAGCTAAGAACAAAAATTGTTATGTTTTTTTTCGAAAATAAAATTGTGTTACACGTTTTAATTGAATTTAATTTTTAATGCAGTTAGAGGTGAGTCAAAGTATACAATAACATATTTCTTTTTAATGGGTGAACTAGCAGGTTGTAAAAAAAATCGATTACCTCCTTTAAAGCTGTATCTATGAGATGTTACGAAAAAATTAAAATATATATTTATAAACTCGCAGTCTATTGTAATTTTGAAAACCTTTAATATATTAAAATCCCTTTTTTTTTGTATGAAACAAAGCTAAAAATGAAATAAATTAAAAAAATTAAGTTAATTAAGTTTCAATAGTATTGATCGAAATTATTTGATCTCAAATATACTTTTTTGTGCTCAACTTGCCCAGCGCTAATTGCACTTAAGTCGTATACAGAATATATAGCAAAAGATGTGACTGCACTTCCAACAGCGATAAAAATCGATTTAAAAGTATTTATCGATAACCTGAATTATCGATAACTAGATATAACACATTTGAAGCTGCAGGGCACACGTAACGGTTGATTACAATCGACTTACTACAATTAATCGATAACAGGGATGATCGATAACTACACGCATAATTCGAACTTGTTAAGTTAACAGATATATATATATATATATAAATATAGAAAACTGTTTGAGTTTTGTATGCAACTCACTTAAATTAGCTTTCATTTTAATTAGTAGCAATAAATAGTTTCCGTTTCCGGTAGTTCCACTTCCTGGAGCTCGCCGCTCACAGCTTGGCCCGGCACACGGGCAGCGTTGACTCGCAGGGCTCCGCTTCCGGCGGCCTGGTCAGCAGACCGCACTGGGCATCCGCCACGACCACGTCGTGCTGATCGAGGCAGACGATCGAGCGACGTCGCTGCGGCATCGGAGCGCCCGGCTGCCGGCAGGTGACCGGACAGAACTGCCACGGTCCGGGCCACCAATGCGCCGGACACTGTTGCTCGGCGCAGGCGCGTGTCTGCCGCAAAGGTCGCTTGTTCTTCGCGTGCGTCCAACAGGGCAGCTTATCGGCGAGCGCTGCAAAAGAAAACGCATTTTGGTTAATCTGTTGACTCGACTCTATTTCTGCCACTCACGCTTTCCGTTCTCCTGGCAGATGGGCTCCCGATGCTGCACACCTCCGCCGCAGCTGCCGCTGCAGGCGGTCCAGTTGCTCAGGCGCCACTGATATTGCCGCCCGCCGGTGACATTGAAAGCGGCCAGCGTGAACTCGTAATAGATGCCCGTATTGCTCTCATTGCCACGCACGATCGCCTGCAGGTGGTTACAAATGATGATCAGTAAGATTATCAAAAGAGTGTTTTAGTCAGAGCTGCCCGATTAGCAGATACCCTAACCTAGCTCGAATACACGTACTCTTTTTCTTCTTCCCTCCAAATTCATTCAAATTGAAATTTGGGATACACAAAAAATATTGAAAATCGATATTTATCGATAATACAAAAATTAAGTCATATAAAACAAAATGACAATAGTTTTAAATTTGGTTACAAGTCTCTAGCTTTTACAGTTTTCGAGATCAACGCGTGCATATAGTTCAAGCTTCTGATCAAGAATATATAAATATACATCATCTGAGCCGCATTCAATTCGTACAGGGTATAATAAGATGTGCACTTACATATAGCGTTATGGAATGCTGTATGGGCTGAGGTATTTTGATGGTCTCCTGCTCGTCAAGCCGATCGTAGAGGCTCTCGGCGCCGGCGATCTCGAATTCGCCGGGCATGGAGATCAGACTGTCGCCATTCAAATAGAACTTCTCGCCCTGGGCTCGGCCGATGGCCAGGAAGTGGGGCGAATTGGCCAGCTCCTTGATCAGTATGTGGCGTGCCCGTGCGGGAATGCTAACGATCTGCACGTAGACGCCGTCGCTGACATTGAAGGGTTCACTGTAGATCTCCTTTATGGGCTTGCATTGATCACCAGCACCGCCACAGATGCCGCAACGATCGTCCTGCATGTCCGAGTCAACGATCCAATCGCAACCAACTTTCTGAATGAAACGCTTGTTTAATTGATCGTCATCAAAAGAGCCGAACCAAATCACGCATAAAGATCGCTGATCGAACTTACCTTGCAGATGCCATCGATGCACATGTTGTTCGTGCCCAGGGTACAGGGCGTTCCATCGAGCACCATCTCGCCCCAGTTGGCAATGATCGTGTCGTCCACATCACTGCAGAACAAGCGACACGGATTGTCTAAGAGGCAAGAGTCAAGGTATAAATATATAAACTAATTTACAAAATATATATATTTTGGTTAGAATTATTCAGAAAGTGTTATTCAGAAAGTGTTACTTGGCTTAGATTTCTATAATTGTATAAAAGCTTTGAAATCAGGCTTGTTAATTGTAAAATCAATCTAGAGGCCAAATCTTGGCCAAAATGCCATCAAACTTGAAATTCGCTTCAGTTTTGACAAAGTTATGAGAGTTTGAAGTTTGGGAACTATGGATTTGAGAGCTTTACATGTCAAAACTTTTGTCAATTTTGACACGATTTTTTACGAAAAATTTGACTCCCTCAGAATCACTTTTAATGTTGTTTTTTATACTAATTATGACAAATGCAATCGATTAAAAATATAAACTTAAATTCAAAATTTCGAAAAAATTTTTTTTTCAAAATTAACAAGGGGCGAATACATGATTTTTTGACAAAAAATATGCCAAAAATGTTATTTTCAAAAGTGAACATATTTTAAATGTAGGGCTCAAAACATGTCCAAAATGGCATCAAACTTGAAATTCGCTTCAGTTTTGACAAAGTTATGAGAGTTTGAAGTTTGGGAGCTATGGATCCAAAAGCTTCACATGTCAAAATTATTCAAAATTTTTGCATGATTTTTGGACAACAAATTTGGATGTTAAATAGGAGTTTTAAAAAGAGAAATATGGTTTTTGAAAAAGCTTGAGAACCACTTTCCACTATTAAATTAAAAAACTACTCCGTGTTGGTGATCATCAACGAGTTTAAAATGAGACTACTTTAGACAAATAGTTTCCATGCCCAGCTTCACTTACTCTTGTCGAAGAAGGGCAACCACTTGTAGGTGGCGCCCTGGTAGCTGACATTATCGTAGCGCGCGCACTGGATTGCTCGGAAGCTGGGCTCGTGCTCCGGACAGGGCTTTTTCCGGCAGATTTTGTAGCGCTTGCGCTCGCCGATGCAGAAGACGCCGCCGTTGGCCGGCACCGGGGAGTCGCATTCGCGCTGTTGCGTGGAGACGCCGCCGCCGCAGCTGCGGGAGCAATCGCTCCACTCGCTCCAGTTGCCCCAGCCGCCGTTGATGGGGGTCAGCTCCTCCATGCGAACGCATTTGCCGCTCTGGCACCACTTGTTCTTGCCGCAGGCGGTGCCCGGCGCCGTTGGCCGCATATTGGTGACGCACTCGCCGTTCACCCGGCACCACAACGTCGAGCAGAACTCGTGCGGTGCCGAACAGGCGCCCACATCGCTGTCCGTGGTCAGGTTGAACTGCATGCGGCACTGCCGCTTCGCATTGTACCGCTCGCCCGGCAGCGCCTCCGGATAGTTGTACTCGTCCAGCGTCGTCGGTGAATCGTCCAGGCACTCGCCCAGTCCCTGGCTGCAATTATCGTTATAGTACTCTATATTGCGGCATTATTCAATCGCTTACTCCAGGAAATGGGTTATGTACTTCCGGCTGCAGTTCGACCAGCAAACCTGCAGCGTGTCCGCGCCAAAGGTCGGCGTCATGATGTGCACTATGGAGCCCACACGCGGATGACAGCCGATCTTGGCCGTGTCGTGGAACATTCCAAAGCTGAAAACAGATACACAAACAACATATTTTTTGAGATATTTAATAATATTATTTCTATCACGAACTCAACTAACAAAAATTTCATGTTTATTTATATTTTTATGTAAGAAATTGTATTTCGAGATATTATGTTTCTTGTCGATCAAATAAATTGCTATAAGGTTTCAGGTTTGTTAGGCAATAAGTTGGCATATTTCAGTTAATCAATTTCTAATAAACTTTTTTTTATAAACTTCTTATATTCGGAAATTAGAAAACCTATAATTGATTTTCTTGCTTATCGGCCGTTTCAATTCGGGTTAATATTCCAAAAGCCCCGTTGTGGTAAGTTTTAAAATTAATTCGAATAATTTTTTTTCAAACCTAGTTGATATTTATCGGTTTTGAGCGTATGTTTGTCGATTATTATTATTATAATGAATTATGTTACAAAAAATATTAAAACCTTATTTTTCCAATAGGAATGAAACAATTTTTTAAATTGCATTTTTGTTATGGATTATCAAATTATTTAAATTTAACTCCTTCGTATCGATATTTGTTATCGATAACACTTGTTTCACTTGGTAGGCCTCAAATTTCAAGCACCACAGTAAAAAATCAAAGATCTTATTAAATAATTACGTAATTTAATTGGATCTTATGTAAGCGGGCAAAGTGACTCGCTGGACGCACACAAGGGTTAAACTCGATCAACATTGTTGCAATTGCACTAGACAGCAGCAGCTACCTACCTGCCTGATAGCCCCCCCTTACAATATAATCTGCCTCGGATTCGTCTCGCTTGTCGCGATTTTAATTTGTTGAGATTTATTATTCACATTGTCTTTGAGAAACGAAATATAAAAAAAAATCAACAACAAAACGCGACAAGCAATTTATGCCACGCTCGGTGACCAGACAGCGAGCAAGTCAAAAACCTGATTATTAGAATAGTGCTTAAATCAGCACACACACACACACACACAGATACACACAATAAGTATATCGTTAGCCACCTGACGATGAGCGGGCGGACGGAACCAGCGACAATCAAACGTAAATTGCACAACAACAAACAAGTCCCAATCGATCAAGTTGAGTTTGCTCAACTCGAAGATACCCTATAATTATCATAATAAATACGTTTTATTTTATAAAAATTGGATTTTTATCACTTTTCATAGGAAACCCCAATTATGTTCTATTGAAATGATTACAAGTAAAATAAATGTCCAAAAAACAATAATTTTCAAAAACGATTTTTAAATATCTAAAAATAAATTCCATTTGCTATAAGTCTAAAGAATCAGATGACATCGGGGCTTATAATGTCTGTTGCTTTAAACATTCTTTATTGAAAACACAATTTTTTATTCATCGGTTTTGCCCGATTACAGGGTATAATGACGATAGGGTTGGTGCAGTCGGCTGGCTGGTTGAGTCAATCGGAACACGCCAGACTGACGGGCACTTGCCTGCGCTTATAAGGCGATTTACAAAAATCCACTTGGCACGAACACCAAACGAGATAAGCCTACGAAACCGGACAACAGCGACAGCCACCGACTGTGCTACCAAATTGTTACGTGCCTCACACCACATACGTGTGTGTGTGTGTGTGTTAGGGATGGACAAAAAAAAAAAAAAACAACAACATTGAGTAATTATTGAAAATTACTAATGTATTAAAAGTATATAAATTAAAATCAATTAGAATTAAATCCGAAACTTCAAATTAGAATCAAATCAAATTATTTGAATCAAAAGAAGGAAAGAAAAAATCAAATTAGAAACTTTAAATTATAAATAATATTCAAGATGCCATATTTAATTTTAGCTTTGGGTTAATCCAAAGTTGTTTTTAGTATTATAAATTTCAAGTCAAATTTCAACAAAAATCCTTGTTTTTAATTATTAAAATAGTAAACAATGAAATAATTTATGCAAATGATGAAATATGTGTAGGATATCTAATAAGATTTCAACTGAATAATGTAGTCCATCTCTAGCTCTGAGTGTGTGTGTGTGTGTGTTTTTTTGCTGGTTCAGCGACTAATTGAGTTTGAATGGCGCACGGAGCGAGGCAACTGAGGAAATGGATACGAAGGGGCGTTGTGCCAGAGGGAGGGGAGGGGGGCCATCAAGTGTGGACTGTGGGCGTCGACGCAGGCGATCATTGTCACAACACACGCAGGTGTCAAAGCATCCGTCGCGTCCACTTAGAGCAGCCATTCATAGAATCTGTAGCTGGTTGTTGTTGTTCTTGTTGTTGTTGTTGCTGCTTTGATTCATTCATTAAACGAATTGGGCTGCGCATAAATCTCTTGGCTGGCCGATCAATTGATGCATTTGCATTGCATTGCGTTGGCCGTGGTTGCCGCCGGGCCAAGCGACTGTCGCTGGCCCGAAGTGCATTTCGATGTTGGCCAACACAAACATTCGAATGGTCTAATGTGGTGTGTGTGTTGTGTTGTGTGTTGTGTGTTGTGTTTGGGGGGCAAACACTAACTGATACGGAAGTTGTTCGACTTACTTGTGGCCCAGTTCGTGCGTGATCGTGTGGGAGAGCATGATGCCGTTGTCCTCATTGACGCTGCACGATTGCTTCGGCTTGCACATGCCGCCCACGTTGGCCAGGCCCAAAGTCCTGCAAGCAACAGAAGAAGTAAACCAAACAAATAATCAGTCAAACAAGAACCACAAAAACAATTTAAAACAGTCAAAAACAGTCACTATTATGGTCGTTAATTTGGAGTACAATATTGATTTTATAAATTTATCACTTTAATTTTTAGAGGAAAAAATTCATTGACGCAAAAAAATATATATACAACAAATAAAAAAAAAAGCAAATAATATTTTCTGAGGTATTTTTCTTTTAATTTAATAAAAAGCGCTTTAAAAGGAAATTTACTTTAAAATAAAAACATATTTTATAATTTGATGAACCAAATTAATTTTTGTAAAATAATATTCAAAATTTAAAAATTTTAGTTTTCAGGAAATAAAAAAGAAAAGATGAGAAGATCAAAAATAAATATCGGCAACTCACATGCAATTGTTGCCGCAAATATTTTTTCGTGTTATCAATATGGCCACATCGTGATGATGCGGATCGTTCTCGTTGAGCGTGTTGTGCTTGTGCTGCCAGCTGCAGAACCGATCGAGATTCTTTTGCGCGTTCTGGGTGAGATTGAGGTCCGGATCCGTGTCGTTCTCGGGCAGCTGAATGATGCGTACGACAACGATCTCGATGGCATTGCCGATGCTGGGGTCCTTGTAGAGGGCCGACACCATGTTCATAATGGTCAGCAGGTAGCTGACCACATCCTTGTGAAATGCGGACATGGTCGCGTCGGCCACAATGAGGGTCTCCACGTGCCGTGGACTGCTGATCGAGCGCCTGCTGCGCTCCACATGCGGCTCCTCCGGCTGCGTATCGTATTTGAATTTTGTGTGCGGATGATGATGATGATGATGATGATAGCGTTGATGCCGATGCTGATTACGATTGCGATGATGCTGATGATGATGATGGCGTCGCACCTTGCGACCGCCCTGTATTTTGAACTTGCCACGCGCCTGCCACTCGAGACGCGTCTCCATGCGGCGTCGCGGCTCGCGTGTGCCACAATTGCTAATCGGACTCCAGTTCGGATTCGGATTCGGATTCGGGCTCTGAGTCTGGCTCTGATTGCTGTGGCGCTGCTCCTTGCGCTTGCGCTTCTGCCGGCGCCACTGCTGAACAGCCGCCTATCACAAAATTAAAATTAGTGTGGCAGCTCTCGCAGGCGCCTCGCTGGCCCGCCCCGTAATTTGTCTGGCTTACCGTCTGCTTGGGCTTCACCGAGGAGCGCTGGAAAACCACATGCGGATGTCCGTTGATTGGATGTGCCGCATGCCGCTTGGAAGGCTCTATGTAATACTCATTGCTGGCCGTCTTAATGTGACCCACCTGGCAGAACAAGGAGAACAACAAAAACACGCGAGAGAAGTCTGTTAAGTGAAAGACTTAGGCAACAAACTTGCGCTAAACAAATGACTTAGGCAACAAACTTGCAGCTGTTTGTATGCTTAATGGAAGAACAGAGCGTGTTCAAAAATAAATATTGCTATACAATTTTTGCGGAAATGTTGGAAACATTCTAGTCCGATTTCAAATCGGGTTTTTTTACATTTTATAAATTAATTATTATTACTTTTTTTTTTTTGTATTTTAAATTTTTGGCTCAGAAAACGAACTAAATTTCTTAAAATTCTTAAAATGTTTTTAAGACGTTATCTAACTATTTTTTCACTTTATATTTTTCAGGTTCCTCAATAGTCTTGAATATATATGCATAAAAATATCTAAATACTAAAATTGTTTACCTATATAATTTGAAAAATTCTTAAGAAATTAATTTATATTTTTTATATGTATTTGCTCATTACTCACCAGACCGGAGCAGGTGGATATGGCCACATTGGCCGAGGGCTGACCGCGCACCTGGCCATGGAAATGACAGTTGAGCTGTTGCGCCGACGGCGGCGCTCGGGTTCTCAGATCCCGTCGATGTCGCTCGACTACAAGATGCGGCGCCAGGAAATAGCTGTGCGGCCTGCAATGGACGAGGGTCACAATCGACACTTAGCCGGCACTCTGCCCACTTACGTCAGCTCCAGGTGGAGCGTCTCCTCGCGCAGCGGCAGCTCCAAATGCAGTTCCGGCTGTGCCTCAACGCTGCGACGCTGGCGTCGATGATCCCGCCCGTGGGCGTAGTGGAGCGTGTGCGTCATAAAGGCGCCATCTGGGTGCACGCGTCGCGGCACCACCAACTGCGCCTCGCCCTCAAGCAGCTCGTCCGTGTGGAGGCCATAAAGCGGCTCGCAGCCGCCGGAACTGAGCCACAGGCAGAGCAAGGTGCTCAGAAAAAGGCGCTTCATGCTGAGGCGCTCAAGTACAGCGATTCTCACAATTAGAGTTCTCTCTTTCTCTCTTACACTTTTACTGTCTCTCTCTCTCTCTTTCCCTATTTTTGTTGTGTTTGCTGGGTCTCTTAGGAGGCTGTTAGCCGTTGTCAATGCGTTTTAGCAGCTTGACAATTAACGGGCACATGGCAGCAATCGCATTCTATGCACGCCCCAAACCCAATTCCGGCCGGGTCCAACTGGGGCATCAGCTTTAAATAAAATTATAGAAAATCGATAAAAACAAATAAGATTAAGATTACATTCGAAAATATTGAATTTTGAACATTTCGTATTGATGATATATTACAAACATATATAGAGAGAACTTTCTGTAACAATATTTAGGAACATTTTTTTTCAAATGTTTACCTAGAGGTACAAATAAATTTATATATTCTATATAATATTCTTAAATTTTATAATATGGCAAAATACATTTTTTTTTTTTATTTTTTTTAAACTTTAAATACTAAATATTCCATATTTACTTACTACTGTAGAATAAAGAAAAACTGTAGAAAACAGAAAACTTTTACACGTAATCGAACAAAATTTGTTGTCGGTTAAACAAAACGAGAGAACCGCAATTGTTTTACTGGCAAAAGTTGAATATTTATTAAACAGAAACAGAGTTAAAGAAAACTGTATTAAAGCACAGCAAAGCTTTAAGCAGGCTTTATTGCATTAAATTAAACATTAATGTTAGATAAAGTGCATTAATTAAAAGCTTTCATTTGTGGAAATGATTTTAATAAGCTGAAGGAGAATATATTCTTAATCATGACGATAAGCTGAGTTGATTAAGCCATGACCGCCTGTCCGTCCGTCTGTATAAACACAGCAATATTGGAAACTACCTAAGCTAGAGACCCAAACTTTTCGTCTTTAGATTCTTTTAATTCATTTTTTTTTCGATATATCGATAAAAATCGATTTCAATCTTTTGTTTTCTTGATAAAACTCGGACTCTATAAGAGCTAGAATGTTTATAAAGACAGATCAGGGTATCTCCTAGTCGGGCAATTCCAGCTAAAGCATTTTCAATAGTTTTAATTGTTTCATAATGCATTTAATCCGATATTCAAGTAGCCGCCAGTGGCAACAACAAGTGTCATTGTGACTTCAAGCACTTGGCTCAGTTAACAGCAGCAACAACAACAACAACAACAACAATGCACAACCACAGGCCGCGTTGGTGTCGCTTTGGGGCACCGTTGCCGCAGCTTGCTGCGAATGCATTCAGATTGAATTTCAATTGTGCGCGTTTCATCAAAAGCTGCTGCTGCTGCTGCTGCAACGGGCAGTAACAATTGCTGATGCTGCTGCGCCAGCAATTTTGTAGCTGCGCCCTGGCGCCAACATTTGTGATTGGCGGCCAAGAGAAAGAAAGAGAGAGAGAGAGAGAGAGAGAGAGAGAGAGAAAGAGAGAGAGAGAGAGAGAGAGAGAGAGACTCTGGTAGCGGCAACAGGACACTTGCGATGCGATGCGAAGCGCCATGAATGATGCAAACCCGATCGGGCCAGACAGACAACAATTATGGCATAAATTTCTACGAAAATATGCAATAACAACCACAACAAAATGTTCGAGGGGAAAAAACTATTTCCAGATAATAAATAAAAGCTGATTTGCTTTTAGCTTTTTAGCAAATGTTCAACGAAAAAGCTGAAGCTGGGCAGGAATATGAGTTGTTTTTATGTTTTTATTTTGGGCCAGACACACAATGGCTAACAAAAAAATGTTGGCCAAAAAACGAGCAATAAAATTAAGCAAATAATTTGAATGCGGCGCTTCAAAGGCAGTACACACAAAAATAACAACAGCAGCAACAGCAACAATAACAACAACATTATTAAAGCAACACACGACAACTTAATTATTCAAGAGATGGGCAGATGACGAAGTCAACATCGAAGATCGCGACTCGGAGATCGAAGATCGAAGCTGGAAGCTGGGGAAACTGGAGAGTTTGACTAGCCCGTTGCTCTTATCACGATCATGATTTGTAATTTATGATAAATGTTGGCAATTCCATTAATAAAATTAAATAAAGCTCATTAGCTGGAAACACAAATTAAAAAATCTTTTTTATAAAGCGCGAAACGTGGCCAAAAAACATATATAGAAAACAACACATAAGAAAGCAAACAAGTTTTGATTGACTAAAAATTTTCTATGCCCTGCACTTTAATATAGTTATATTATATATTTTTAAAATTATTAAATTTTGGTATTTAAGAAAACTTACGTACTTTCAAAAGGCTACAAAAATTGTAAAAAAAATTTTAACAGCCAAAATTCCATTTTAAGCACACTTGACAACATATTCAAGCGACTCTTTGCGGCAGGGCATTTCATAATATTTAATTTTTGTGAGGCGCCTGAAACAGGCGCCGTTTTAAATTAAATTCAAATTGAATGCAAAAACCCATTGTGACAATAAAATGCTAGTCCAGTCAACAGTTCCAGTTCTCAGTTATCCGATTCGAACTCATGCTAAGTATAGGGTATCAAATCTTGCAGAAGGTATTTGAAATTTGTTTCTGCATATTATACATATTAGAATATTTGAAATTTTTTGAAAATTTGAAATGTCAACCAAATCTCTAAAATGGTTTAGAAATAGATTTTTTAATAATAGAGGGTATTTAATATTTAGCAGCAGCGATGGGATAAAATCTTTACGTAATTGCCACTAAAGTTTAAAGCCGCCGCACAAAATTAGCAAGCGCCATATTATCATATATTAAAAGGCTTGGTATCTCAGATACCCAGTCCCGTTCTCCATCTCTCTCTCTCTCTCTCTCTCTCTCTCTCTGTTTGTATATACCTGTTTTTTTTCGATTTTCTTGCTGCCATTCGTTGCGCCGTTTCATTATGCTGCAGTGCGTCGGCTGGCAGGCGCCACTTTTAATTATCAATCAATCACATTTGACGGCTCCCTCCATTAAATGTCAGCCAATTGATTGAATTTTCATTTGGACAACAACAACAAAAAGCCAATGCCTATGGCCATATAAATACCTATATTGCTAGACTCGTGCCCATTACCCATTACCCATTCAGCAGTCCTCTGCATCCGCTCAGCATTGATCAATGATGTTGTCTGGCCCGTTGCGACTGCGACTGCGACTGCTGCCCTGATTGATGAACTGCAGTCGACTGCCCCGACGGGCTTTTCAGCGTCCCAGCCCCCATTTCGAAAGTCTGGCATATAGTTTGTCGTAGATGCGAAAATCAGTGTTCAAAAATTAAATCTCTAGTTAGACAAAAGCTTTGGCGATCGGCAACATTTTGTGATAAATGGTGTGTTGGTATCGTAAATGTAACTTCCAGGCGAAACGATTTCCTCATTATATTTGTAATCCGTAAATTTTGCTGCTATTTTTCCTGAGTATTTTAGCTGCTATTTTAAACTTTTTTTGATTCCCTAAAAACATTTTTTTCGGGAATCACAAAAAGAGATCTATCGCATATACATCTCCCAGGCGAAACGATTTCCTTACATCCAAAATATAATGTTTTTTTTGGCATCCAAAGGAAATCTTTAGCTTAAGAATGATGGATAAAAATATAGGTAATATTACATGCAAATTTCTTTGCGAGCACCCCGCTTATTTTGCATGCAAGATAGGAAGGCGATAAAAATGCGATATCGTTCAAGATACGCCACATTATCAGTAATTTTCTTTCACCCGGCGAAACGCAATCGTATCCCCATGAAAAGAAAACTTTAAAAAGGATATTTTCTTGTGCCAACCTTCAGTCTTCGCTGGACTTGTCGTCAAGTCGATCACATTTCTGGTGAATCATTTGAGCATTTGATGAGCCCACGCTTTGGAATGATCTCACATAGTTTCTCTATTTAGGCTGTTTTCCTCCATTGCCAATTTCACTGTAGTCCAAATGTGATTTAACAGAGACTCTTCTTATATGCTTATTAAATTGATTATTATTTTTTTCCATTTTTTTTCATTTATTTATTTTTTTTATTTATATGTATTTTTGTCAATGGCTGGCGTTGGCGTTCCAAAATTGACATTTGTCAACAGTTTTGTTGACGCTTTGCTTAATTTATTAGCCACGTTTTGTTGTCGCTTTACATTTGGCTTTGCTGTTCGATCACATCATCAACTGACGATAATGATCAGCATTAATGATCATCATTTGGGGCATATAGACGACAAACTGAGTTCCACAGTTAGCTCATCTCGACTTTGTATGCAAATAATGCGACCAAAATGTATTAAAAAAAAATAAAAAAAAATGAAGAGAAATAAACACACAACGAAAAACCGCAGAAAAGAAAAATATACAAAACACCCAAGAAGGCAAAGACACATTAGATACCCTGGATTGTGCATAACACACAGATTGACAAATATATAATATGTGAATACTCTTTAAAAGAAAAAAAAAACAAATGAAAGCAGAATAAGATTTATTTAAAGATATTTTCAATATCAGTTTAGATATTGAATATTGATCATTCATTTTTTGATCTTATCAAGTGATGATTGCCCAAATTTGTTGGGAGCGTGTTCCAGAAACTTCGCTGGGGAAACATCTGCCCACGGGCCACGTTTAGAAAATGGCAAATTGCGTCTGCGTCGCGGGGGGCGGGCGGTATCTTTTTTTTTAAAGAGATTTCACTTGGGTGCGAGGCAGAGACGAGACCGAAACCAATTTGTACGCCTACCAGGCCAAGACCAAGCGAGCAAGAGTGCGACAGAACGAGAGGGAGATATATATTCATATAGCTGTGCAGCTTCATTCACATAATTTTTTTTCATTCATGCGTTGTAGTTTCATTGAGACGCACACACACACACACGCACACACCCAAGACACACAGTTTTTATTTTTATGAATGAAATGAAACTTATAACGTAGTAAAACGCTCAACGGACGGACGGAGCGCCCAGGAAAGGGGAGGGGGCGTTTTGGCTTCGCTCTGTCCAGATCGCACGTAACTCCAACTGGCTTATGTGGAGCCCATGTTGTTGTTGTTGTTGCTGTTGTTATTGTTGCTGCCTCGAGACGAGGCATATTTTAATTTCTTTAGTGGCGGGCGTCTCCGCGTCGCTTCCCATCGCATGTGGGCCGAAAATGTATTTTTTATGGCGACGTCGTTTGATTTTTTTTCTTTATTTATTTATTTATTTTTTTCTCTATCTTGTTGTTGTTGTCTTCTTTTGGCTTGTATCTCTCTTCGGCTGGTTGTTGTACAACAAATGCAGGCCATAAATTTTGCACAGGCGTCGCTCGGGATGGCCGCGGATCGTCAGCGGGCGGGGGATGGGGCGGAGGGTGACGCACTGCAGCCGACAAAAAATACGTTATAACAAATCATTTAATTTGATTTTATTTGCGCTGCCTCCAACAATGTTGTTGCTGCTGCTGCTGTTGCTGTTGCTGTTGGCCAAAACATGCGCCGCGCTTATTTTGACCATTTTTGGGAGTTGCTTGTGGCATTTATTTGGCTCGCCTGGCTTCGTGTATCTCACAGATACATATGTATCTCGGTGCTCGTGTGTGCGCACGCTGGCTGAGATCACACAGGAAATTAGCTTAATATATGGCTACCGTTTTGGCCCGCAACCACCAATAAAAACAATGAGCAACGATTACAAACAGCAACAAAAACAACAACAACAGTTCGTGCTAATAGCAAAAAGACAAAAATACTGTTGAAGTTTTGTTGCAAAAAACGAAACTGACAAAACAAAAAAAAATCTCGTATATTTGCACACACAATAGTTAAAAAGATTGACAAACTACCATCCTACTAAATCAAAAATAACTGAGTTCTAGTTTTAATTTTTTTTTAATTTTACCAAAGCATTTACGGATTTTTTGTGAATTATGACAATTTGGTCAAGAATTTAGCTTAAGATTTGTTAAGCAATTATTAAATTTTAATCAATTTATAAAATGTTAAAAAAGGAGTATATAAATAAATATAAACAAAGAATATAAAATTTTACGCACATTAAAATGGATCGCACTTTGTGCGTGTGCTTTTATTCATTTTGAAATCTTTTTTTCAAGCTAAAAAGAATGTATATTTTTATAGTTTTTAAACACCCCCACAAAGGGCTTTTTACTTTTTGTAATCTTTGATTTTATTATGTCAAATACTGAATTGATTTTTATCAAAATCTGATAATTATCAAATATCATGTTGAAATAAAATAATATAATAAAAAACAAAGTAGCGCGATGAGAAAAATTAACATAAAATAAAGCTTAGAAATTAAAATATGATCATATTAAATTACAATTAAATATACCTGGGCATGCTTAACAGATTAATCTGCACACTGCTTATTTAGATTACTGTTAATTAAAAAAAAAATATTGATCAATTGTGGAATTAAAAGTAATAAAATATAGACTACCTTTTATTCAATATACATATATATAAATGTACTGAGTGGGAATTTTCGCGTACTCACCCGTAGAGAGTGTTTGTGTTTTTGTTTGTTTTGGTTGTTTTGCTCTGATGATGAAGCCCGTAAAGATGTCAACCGCAAATACCGACGTTGCTGCTGATTATAATTATGATGATAAAGTTGGCTGTTGGCTGATGCTGCGATAATGTCAGGTAAATACTGTTGGTCAGATTCGCAACACACAACAAAATGGTAAACAAAACATAAAAACACACACACAAAAAAATATAATAAAATTAACAACAACAACGGAGATAAATAATGATGACTAAGCGATATTCAATATTGAATTAGTTTCTGCTTCCGTTCTTTTTGTTGTCACTTTCGTTGTTGTTGTTGTTGTTGTTGTTGCGCATGCGCCACACGCGCTGTTCTGATAACGCAAAAAAAATACCCCAAAAAACAAGTACAAATTTCGCAAGAAATGAAATTAAGAAGGAACAGAGAAAAAAGGTGTTTGGCGCGCGCTTTTTTTTTTTTTTTTTTTTTTTTTTTTGTTTTTTTATACTTTTTTGCCAATTTGAATTTGAATTTCAATTCCGATTGAAGCTGGTTCAGAGATTTACACACGCACACGCACGCGCACACACACACACACGCACGCACACACACGGACACGCCGGCGCAGTCGCCGTTCGGACTCAAACTAAGTGAAAATTGCAAGCGGACGCTGGTTTTATTGAAAGGAAAGATTGGGGAGCCCACAGCCACAGCCACAGCCGGAGCCAAATGAGCCGAACCAGTGTGCCGGCCGCACGAGCAAACAAACGAACGAACGAACACAAACGAACGAATGATTGCACGAGCTATCGACGCGACGCGACGCGTCGCAGCGACAGCGCAGTTCGCGCAATGTGTTTGCTGCGACGAGACGCTCTCTCAGTGGAGTCGGCGGCGCTGACGTCGGCGTCTGTTTGCCGCGCCAGCTGCATGTGACCCCCAGCGAATACCCCGCCAAAAGGAAATGCGACTGCTGCCGCTGCTGCTGCTGCCGACGCCGCTGTTGCTGCTGGCAGTGACCCTGTCGCTGTGGCCCATTATCAGCATTGTCATCATGCTGCTGTTGTTGTTGTTGTTGTTGTTGGAGCTATCTGCGCCTGCTCTGTTTGCGATATACATACACACATACACATATGTGCATATGTATGTAATTATAATCATATCATGCGCATCTCGTGTATTTTTTGTGTTCTCCTTTTTGTTCTTTGCTGCCTTATCGCGCTCCAGTTCCAGAAATTGCCACAAAACGCGACGAGGCGTCGGCGGCGCGGCGCAGTCAAGGACGACACCGTTAAGCACCGCCAAGCGCCAGCGGCTCCAAAAAGGGGAGTAAATTGCTGAAAATTATCACATTGTTAATATAAAAAAAAAAAAAACAATGCTGCTTTAACCGGGAGTGCCCGACTACAAGTTACCTTGCCCAATCCAAAAAAAATTTAATATTCTTATCGTAAAAATTTGGTATATCTAGCTATAAGAGATTTGCTTAAGAACTGGGTTCAGATAGATCGATAATTATCGATTTCTGGAAGTAGGTCCGAGTTGTCGACAATTTTACATAAAATTGATTTGCTGATGGCACTGCGGACAGACAGACAGACACGGTCGAAACCAGTATACCCTGTTGCCCCATTTCAGGGTCAGGGTATAAAAAGCAGCAGACGCGACTGGAGACGAGGCGCGCTGGCGAAGATCATTAACAATGCGAGAGGGGCGCGCAAAAATAGCCACGAGGAGAACAAATCACATTATTAGTCGAAGTTGACGTCGACGACGACGTCGGCGCTGGCGTCGTTGCACGTTACTTTTTTTTTCAAAAAAAGAACAGCAACAAAAAAATCTGTTGTATGGCGCCGCGTTTGATTTTTTAGGCGCCAAGCGGCAAATGGCGACGGTGGAGGCAAATTGTGGCGACACGTCTGCAGCAGCAACAACAACATGGGTCGCAGATACAAATGCGATAATGTAGAGGAGAATACGAAAGGGAGATACACAAGATAAGAGCAATGCACGAAGAGAGGCGAGGCGAGGTGAGGCGACAGCCAGCAGACGCCAGCCAAAGATCTCGCGTCGCGTCGCGCCGTCGCAGCATCGGCAACGCCAACGCAGACGCAGACGTTGACGCCACCGTCGCCGTCGCCGTTAGCGATGCCAACAGATATCAAGCACGTCTCAATCTCAAATCATTCAGAGTCCGGACTTGGCCAGAAAGGTATTTGTTGTTGTTGTTTTTTTGCCGGGCGATGCGACGGCAGCTTGTGCCGCCAACGCCGCTCAATTAACAATGAAAAGTCGGTCTGGTACGTCATAATATATTTTTATCTGATTACCAGGCAACCAGGCAAGCAAACAGCAGACGCCAGACTAGCCACAAATCGTGCGTTGGCACAAACACACACACACACACACACACACACACATATATATATATATATACATGCACAGATGGCTACCGCCTAAGCATCATCCTTGCTGTCATCTGTATGTGTGTGTTTTTCGCGTGACTGTCAGATCTCTAATCAACAGATCTCAATTGTGGCGCCGCCGTCGTCTCATCAATGTGACGCCACATGCGCTTACCTGTGTGCGTGTGTGTGTGTGTGTGTATGGCGCCAACGTTGCGCATCTGAATGAATTGTGCCACATTGTACGGTCAAGCATTGCTTATTGCCTCCTATTTGAAATCACAATTTGAATTTAAAATTGACAATCAAACAAGTTTTGTCGTTGACATGCGAATGGCAATTGATACAAAAGAAGTAAACAAACGGTGAACAGCTGTGCGCTGCAAGGGCTGCATGCATTAAAATGCAATGCAAAAGCTTGGTAAAATAAATAGTAATTACAAATACACATGTTTTATAAATAGTTTGTTTTAAATGTTTAAAATACGTTATGACTTATAATATACTTATAATATTCACTATAACATTTTTATGTAATAGAAAAAAGTAAGCAATGTTGCAGATCATAATTAATCATAATAAGTTTTCAAGTGAAAATTAAATTTGACAATCGTTTTTTATGTGTCAGCATGCAAGCGATATATTTCAACGTTTGCATAGCTTTCGCACATTTTATGTGTGTACCAAAAATATTTGCAATTTGAAAGCGCCCGCGCATTTGGTCAGCTGTCAAACACACAGTTGGCAGCCCTGCGCACAGTTACAGTGCGACTGTCAAAAGCGAAATAAAAAAAAGTTGTCTGCTCGGCATTAAAATATTTTGTAGCGCTGCTAAATATTTTCCAGCATATCGGTAAGTTCTGTTTATGTCGCAACGCAATCAACTGGCTCAATTGGTAAGCGAGCCGTTGGCCATGCGTTTGGGCCTGCCACCGATACGATTAGTGGCCAAAAGGGGCTGCGCAGGCTGCCTGCAACTTATGTAATTGCCCGTAAAATGGATGTTGTTGTCAATTTGTTGTCTGTGCATTGATTTGTTGCAGAAAATATGATACGTGCACCGCTTGTAAAGGCGCTGGGCGCCCTCGGCTCACCCACACACCAAATCACCAGCCGAGCAGTGCGCACCAGCGCCGTCCTGGCCCAAACACCGGCCAAGGCGCCCGAGAAGATCGAGGTGTTTGTCGATGATATACCCGTCAAGGTGCTACCAGGCACCACAGTGCTCCAGGTAAAGCCAAGCATCCCTATAAACATACATATATAGATATACACCCATCCAATTGATGACCTCTCGCATCTGTTGTGCAGGCTGCGGCCGAGGTTGGCGTGGAGATTCCCCGCTTTTGTTACCACGAACGTTTGGCCGTCGCCGGCAATTGTCGCATGTGCCTGGTGGAGGTGGAGAAGAGTCCCAAGCCGGTGGCCGCCTGCGCGATGCCCGTGATGAAGGGCTGGCGCATTAAGACCAACTCGGATCTGACCCGCAAGGCGCGCGAGGGCGTCATGGAGTTTCTGCTGATGAATCATCCGCTCGACTGTCCCATTTGTGATCAGGGCGGCGAGTGCGATCTGCAGGATCAGGCCATGGCCTTTGGCTCCGATCGATCACGTTTCACCGACATCAACTACACGGGCAAGCGGTAAGCTTTCACGATTTGCCAAACAATTTCAAATCTAATCCTGGTCTCTTTCACTGGTCTCGCTTGCAGTGCTGTGGAGGACAAGGACATTGGGCCGCTGGTGAAGACGGTGATGACGCGCTGCATCCACTGCACACGCTGTGTGCGCTTCGCCTCCGAAATCGCTGGCGTCGATGATTTGGGCACCACCGGACGCGGCAACGATATGCAAATTGGCACCTATGTGGAGAAGCTCTTCCTCACCGAGCTGTCCGGCAATGTGATCGATCTGTGCCCCGTCGGCGCGCTGACCAACAAGCCGTACAGCTTCGTCGCCCGGCCGTGGGAGATCCGGAAGGTGGACAGCATCGATGTGCTCGACGCCGTCGGCAGCAACATCGTTGTTAGCACCCGCACCAACGAGGTGCTGCGGATTCTGCCTCGCGAGAACGAGGACGTCAACGAGGAGTGGCTGGCCGATAAGTCACGTTTCGCCTGCGATGGACTGAAGCGACAGCGCCTGGTGGCGCCGATGGTGCGCATGCCCAACGGTGAACTGCAGGCGGTCGAATGGGAGGGCGCCCTGATCGCCGTCGCCAAGGCGCTGAAGAAGGCCAATGGACAGATCGCCGGCGTTGCCGGCCAGCTGGCCGATGTGGAGGCAATGGTGGCGCTCAAGGATCTGGTGAATCGTCTGGATGGCGAGAATCTGGTCACCGAACAGGACTTCATCAAGGGCAGCAGCATCGATGTGCGCTCCAGCTATCTGCTCAACAGCACCATTGCAGGTTCGTCCGAAAACAAACCAAATCCTGGCCAGAAATTTAATGGAGTCGCTTCTAACTTTCAGGTCTGGAACAGGCCGATGCTGTGCTGCTGGTGGGCACTAATCCGCGCTACGAGGCGCCTCTGGTGAATACGCGCCTGCGCAAGGCCTACGTGCACAATGAGCTGCAGATTGCCTCGATTGGACCCAAGATTGATCTGTCCTACGAGCACGAGAACCTGGGCGCCGATGCCAGCCTCATCAAGGATGTCTGCAGCGGCTCGCATCCCTTCTCCAAGGTGCTGGAGGGCGCCAAGAAGCCGGCCATTATCATCGGTGTCGATTTGCTGGAGCGTCCCGATGGCGCCGCCATCCATGCCACCATCTCCGAGTACTGTCAGAAGCTAAATAAGCCAGTGAGTAGTAACCGAAATTCACTTTTTGTATATATAAACGAACGTGTGTCGCAATCTTTGCAGGACTGGAACGCCTTCAACGTTCTGCACAACAGCGCCTCCCAGGTGGGCGCCTTCGATGTGGGCTACCAGCCGGGCGTGCAGCGCGCTCTGCAGGCACAGCCGAAGGTGCTGTTCCTGCTTAATGCCGATGCCGGCAAGGTGACGCGCGATCAGCTGCCTCAGGACTGTTTCGTTGTCTACATTGGATCGCATGGTGACAATGGTGCCTCCATTGCCGATGCTGTGCTCCCGGGTGCCGCCTATACCGAAAAGCAGTCGACCTTTGTGAACACGGAGGGACGATCACAGCAGACACTGCCGGGCGTCTCGCCGCCCGGCATGGCACGCGAGGATTGGAAAATATTGCGCGCCATATCCGAGGTGATGGGCAAACCGCTGGCCTACGATACCCTCGACGAGCTGCGCAACCGGCTCGACGAAATAGCGCCACATCTGACGCGCTACGGACAGCTGCAGCCGGCGAGCGAGAAGGCTGCCAGCGCCCCGGCCACACCCGTAAGTAGCTGCTTGGGAAATCTCAGTGAAATCATCTCTCACTTTTTCACTTCACTCCGTGCAGAGCAAATCCATCGGCGGCGGCCCCATCGATGTTAAGCAGAAGGAGCTGCGCGACTATTTCATGACCGACGCCATTTCGCGCGCCTCGCCCACCATGGCCAAGTGCATATCGGCGGTGAACAAGCAGCAGCGACAGGACGAGGCGGCCAAGCAGAGTGCGGCCATCTAAGCCAAGTCCCGGCCCCAAATCTGATCTAAAGATTTAACATAAATATTAAATAATTAATGGTTTTTTTTTTTCGTAACTAAACACATTTTTTGCTCTTCGATTAATTGTTGAATTCTCAATCCTGGCGAGCAGCGAGCAGCGGACGAGCAAACGGATGCAGATGTAATAGAGGAAATTATGTAGCGAAGAAAGAAAAACAAAAATAAATAGTGCAGGGGGCGCTGAGCAGTTTGTAAATGTCATTGAATTTGTTAAAAAAAATACAAGAAAAACAATTATACAATATATGAAAATAGGAAAAAAGAAAACAACACAGAATTCAAAATAAACGTGAAATAGAAAAATACGCGATATATATATTATGTAGATCACGAGTTATGGCATAAATATATATCTAAAAGCAATTTTGAGCTATATGCTCGACTATATTTGTGTATAGCCATCTCGCTTTTATGCTCTTCCCTTGCACTCTAATCGGTTGCCAACTTGCGGAAAGCTACACTTAAAAAAATATAAATACTTATATCGAAAACAATTTGCAGATGTAGAGGCGAGTTTTTGTTTTTGGTGAATTGTCAAATTGCAGCTTTAATTATCTGACCTTTATCTAGATCGGAGAAATTGATTTTGATGCTATATTAACCGACTACCCGATGCTCTGTTCGCAGAGATTTTCAAAACAGATGAAATGGGACTAATGCATCTAAAACTTTAATACTGTAGATGTGGAAATTTGCGATTAATCATCTAATAATTAATAGAGAAGAGTTTCCAGATAGTAAAACTGGTCAGCCAAACACGATCTAATTTTCAGATAGGAAATGCAATAGAATATATGTATCTTTTCAATATCAACTGATATTTAATACAATCTTTGCAATCGATAAAAAAGAAGAAATTTCCAAATTATTTGTTTCATATATTCGATCGACTTTATTTGATGTTTCACCCAAGTTCCACACTTGGGCGTGAATAGCTTGCAAAATAAAAATGAAACAAAGCATTTTGTATGTGGGTGAAAACTACTATTTGTTTTTACCGTAAAAATACAGATTTATTTTATTAATATTTAATCATCTTCATATAACATAATTTCGTAATTTTGAGTGCACACCCCACAGAGGCTGTTGCCTGGGCAAAGCCCCGGCCCGAAGAAGGATTTCTATTTTTTTGATAAAAAAAAAAAACAAAAAAAAAAATACTTCAGTTCGACTGAAAATTAACAATTTTTGCCTTCCTTCCTCGCACACAACCGTCTGTGGGTTCGCTGAGCTATTGTGTAAGTGTGTGTGTGTGTGTGTGTATAGTGTTTCTATGTGTGTGTACAAATGTTATACTATCGAAATTATATAAAAACTTGAACTTTTATCGCTAAAAAGCGGCAACAACTCTCAAATTCGTTGGTGTCCTGCCATTTGGGGCATCTGCAGCCTAACCCGATGTGTGTGCTTCTGTGTGTGTGTGTGTGTGTATGTGCGGGTGTCGATCGGATGATGCATTGTGTTCTCGAACGCACCGTTTAGCTGCAGCAGCTGGCTGGCGTCGGATCCAAACCGGAACGCTTGGTAATGCTGAGGCGTGTAAACTCCTCGGCGGTGGTCGGATGAATGCCCACGGTGTTCATCAGCGTGGGAATGGTCAGGCCCGATTTGAGGGCAGCGGCAAAGCCCTGGATTACCTCACCGGCAACTGGTCCCAAATAGTGCAGGCCGTAGACGCGCTGCTCTCCGCTGCGCTGGGCAACAGCCTTCACATAGCAATAGCGCACACTCTTCTGTGGTATGAAGAACTCCGTTGGCTTGTAGTAGCCATGGAATACCTCGATTTCCTCGGCGCCGTGTTTCTCGACGGCATCCTCTTCGCTCAGGCCGACGCACGCGTACTCGAGTGGGGTGAACACGGTGGTGGCCACATCGGCGTAGTCCATGCGCAGATCCGAGTCCGCGTAGAGGCGGCGGGCCAGCAGACGGCCGGCGAGAACAGCGACAGGCGTTAGCTCCGGCTTGCCGTGGATAATATCACCGACAGCATAAATGTGCGGCACATTGGTGGCCTCGTTGCAGTCCACCTGAATCTTGTCCTTGTGCGCCAGAACGCCGGCATTGTGCAGATTCAGATCATCGACCAAACCCTTGCGACCAATAGCCCAGAGGACCGTATCGAACACATCGCTGTCCACCTCGCCCGTCTCCGTGTTCTCGTACTTGACCAGCAGGCGGCCATCCGATTGCTTCTCGACGGATAGCGGCACCGTTTTGCGCAAGAACGGAATGCCACGCTCCTCCATGGAGGCGGCCACCAAACCGGCCATTTGCTGATCAAAGCCGCGCAACACAATCGAACGGACCATCACAGTGGGCTCATAGCCGAGACCCTTCAGGAAGCCGGCGCACTCCAAGCCAATGTCTGCAAATTGGTTGTGAATAGTTGAGTAAATGAATTAAACCCAGGGAGAGAATCGACACTTACAGCCAGCGCCGACGACAAGTGTCTTGCCGGGCTCACGATCCAAGCTGAAGAGATCATCGCTGGTGATGCCGTACTCGACGGCGCCGGGTATATTCGGATATCGTGGACGACCGCCGACGGCAATCACAAAAGTCTGAGCGGTTATGGTGCGTTCACTGGTCTTCAGTTTGGCGGTCAACGTGTGCGGATCCACAAACGAGCCCAGGCCGTTGATATACTCCACTTTTCTGTGTGTGTAATGGAATGATATTAGCTGGAGTTTGGGGGGGATTGTTCAGGATTGTTAGGTGGCACATACTTGTCGCGGAGATCGACGCGAGTCACCCAATTGACAGACTTGATGTGATTCTGCACGGAGGAGACGAGCTTGTTCCAATCGGGCTTGATTTTGTCATCGACATTCCAGCCGTAGGCGGCCGCCTCATGGACAGCCTCGCCGAGAAGCGAGGCCTGGTGCATCAGCTTTTTGGGTATGCAGCCAACATTGACACAGGTGCCGCCGACGCCCCACTTGGTGCCGATTGGCGTTGGCTTCACAAAATCCAGACAGGCGACGCGTGCGCCATGCGCCACCGCCTCCTTGGCACAGGCCAGGCCACCAGAGCCGCCGCCAATCACAACCAGATCATAATCGTAGCTGCCTATTGAAGAAGATTGCAAACGGAAAATGAATATCTATCAAAATATATAAGTTGTTTGGGATTTGTGGCGCTACCCGCTTGTGGCAGCTTCTTGTGCTCCCTCTGGCAGAGACGTATGTCCAGATAGGCCGAGCGATATATGCTGCGCCCATTGGCGGGCTTTTTATCCGCCAGCGAGGCGGGCACAAATTCAAATAGATGCATTTGTTGTTGTTGTTGTTGCTCTGTTTCGTTAATTGTCCAAACTAATGTGGAGCAATCAGTTTTGGCCCCGCCTTGGCATGCGCTATGTTTTGGCCTTTAAATATTGTTTGCCATGGCAACGCGTCAACAAGAGGGGCGTGGCAGGGGGGCGTGGGTAGCCAACAATAAATTTGTGTGGCACACTCGTTAAGAGCGTGATAAGGTCAACTCCGATCCAAAAAATTATAATTATCATGGACATTTCGAAAGCTTGCAATAAATTTCTTTTGTAAAATTAAATCAATTGTCGCTTCGAGTTCAAATCTAGATTTCCACACATCCCTAAACTAAATTTTTATTACTTATATGTCTTTCACAATTCAAAACTTTTAATTAAGATAGATTGGAGCCAATCAAGATTAAAAAAGGGACTTTTTCTAAACGCAGCTGGATTGATAAACTGGTTATGTTATAAAAAAAAAATAGTTCCCCAATGACATTTCCAATTGGACATTTGATATGACTTGAAAGAAAAAACTGCATTGTCAAGCGATCGTTTTTTTGAACATAGAAATCGGATCAGCTACCAACAGCAATTAGCCGTATCTATGACGTAGTGGAATTGTTTGCCCATAAAACCAAAAAAATTCCGTCCAATTGGAGTTGACCAATTCAGATAAGCCAAAAACTCTTCAAATTGAGGAAACAATAAAATAAAATTGCTTATCGAATTATTTGTAATGAAACCAAACCACAATCAATGTTGTGAAATTTGTATTTCTGCGAAGACTATTTTAAGAATGCTAGTGATGATTAACATAAATATATATATATATAACTATGAAATACACTATATACATATATTTATTGGCATTTATCGAGCTATAGCTGGAGCTTATTAGCATTAACAACAAGAGCCACAAGCAGCTAATTAAATGAGGGTGGGGGGTGCGGCAATACGTGCTGCTGATAAACGTAACTATTTATCGTTTTATTGCGCCCAACTCATCCAACCCCTGCACCCACCCTTTGGCACAGACCGTTGTAAGGGCAAGTCACGATTGCAGTTTGATATATTCACGCTGACGTTGTGCTAATGAAGATGATGATAATGACAAGCATGGTGACGTAACCTGCACCTCTCTTACTCTTTCTCCCTCTCTCTCTCTTTCTCTCTCTCTGCATTCGCTTTGCGCATAGGGAATTTGTTTGTTTGAATATCACAAGATATTCTCGAACATTTGCTGCTATCAGCGGCAAATGCCAATTGTGCTGCAGCTGGCGAAATTAAAAAACGAGACCAGACACACGTACAATTTAGAAAGTTATTAACAACAAATGCCCTTAAGCTGCCCTCAAGAAGCATAAAATAGCAAAAAAAAAAAAAGACCCGTTACGATCGTGACAGTGCAAAAATTGAAAATACCTCGAGGGCTTTTGCAGGCAACACCGGCACATAATCGATTGGCGCTCGATAAGTGTAGCGTGCTGATAAATATGGAGGGGCGCGCGGGTGCGATTAACAGTTAAAATAAATACATAAATATGCGTGCGCTAAAGAATATGAGATAATAAATGGCCTCCATTTGCGGCGTTGCCAACTGGTTTGCGGCAAAAGATATCCAATGGCAGAGTTGCATTTCTTGTGGTCTACGTGCGTGTGGCTGCTTACCTCGCAGGGGCTTCACCTTGCGCACAGGCTGCTGGTACATGGCCTGTCGATCGCAATGGGGATGGTTAAAGGGCGGCGCATTGACGACAGTGTCGCTGGTGGAGCTATCGATCGGATTGCGACCAGCTGACTGCGAGTTGCGTCGTTTCATGGTTGTTGTTAGATTTCTCCGCTGTTGTTGTTGTTGTAACTGGGAACTGGTGTTATTGAACGTGTAGTGTAAACTATTTGTAGCGATTGTTTTTGTCGCACTTGAAGTTAAAATCGTCGCATGCTGGCGAAGCAGCGTCACTGAAAATCTCAAATTCCATATTGTGAGCGACATGTTGTATATGTTGTATATACGATTATAAGCACGTTCCTCTTTGGTTACACTCGTTAGCTGCAGCTTAATTCCAAAGCAATGACAACAAATTTGTTGTTTATTGCGCTGCGCGATCTTAACAAACTATAAGTTTATTTGGCGAAATCACAGACACAAAAAAGACATTGAAAAAAAAGAGCGACGTCGTCATGCGGGTGCTCAGCTCTTGGAATGATTGGAAAGTGTTGGCAGCGACGCTCACTACGTAACAGCGACAGCGCTATTGAATGCGAATGCGCGTCGAAAAGAGAATTGGATGAAGATGACGGATGCGTTAGGGTCGCCGAGTTGTTTTGTTAGCCATTGCAATCAAATAATAACAAAATAATTAACATAAATTGTCTAAATACAAGGACTGGAAAGCGCAACAGTTGGTTGGCCTTGTCAGGGTTGCCACACAGTCGATCAAATCCTGAACTTTAACAAGCACTTGCGCCGTATTTGTGAACAGCTGGCAACTCTGTCAGCTGCCGCCGGCCGCTTATAAAAAAATAAAATAATAGGAAAACAGAAAGAAGAGGAAACAATGTGTGTGTGTGGAAAGAGTAGACGGTTAGTGATAATCGCAATTATAAAGCGCCACCAAACGCCTCGTGGAACTGGCACACAGTGTGCCACCTTACATCGTTTGTGTCAGTTATTAAAGGCTTAATCTCGAGTACAAATATCCGATAAGATTTTGTGTTCAGTGTGAAAGATTACCAATAACGGTAGTCAGACATGAATTCTATTTTAATAACTGGCTGCAACCGCGGCTTGGGCCTGGGCTTGGTGAAGGCACTGAACAAGCTGCCGGAGCCGCCGCAGCATCTCTTTACAACATGCCGCAACTTGGAGCAGGCAACGGTAAGTCGAAGTAGTTTTTGTCTAGTCATGTCGCCAACGGGTGACTCATGTACATAATAACGGCATCGAAACTACGCGAATAATTAAAAGACGCAACAACAAAAACAATAACCCGTAACGAGAAAGACAGCTAAAAGTTGTCTGGTTCTTGTGTGGCATCACACTACTGTTACTCACCTTTACCTTGTACGGGCGCCATGTTTTGCAGTTTTGGCAAGTGTTTTAGGGTAACAAACAGGACCAGCAAGAGCTTCCAAATATTCTATGAATTAATTCAGTTCAACTGAAGACAAAAAAATAACACTACACGGTTTACGGCTAGCGCAATTAATACAAAAATAACAATTCGAATCTGTCGAATGACGTTAACTGGGCTCTCTGCGCCACACTCTCGCCTGCGAACGCAAATGCGAAATAAGCGGTAAAATATTTGCAATTGCTTTTACGCTTTCGATTCGATGCTTTGCCTTTAGATTTCGAGCTCGTTTTCCAGTTATGGAAAGCATAAGCTATCGATGTATCGTAGTGATGTATCGTGCTGATGCTTCGTAGTGAAATATCGATACTTTTGTGCATGTGTTATGTGACGTGAAGTTGGCTGTGAACCCACCTTAATTTGGCGGCAATTTTGAACGAAAAAAAAATGTAAATTTCAATTGTTTTTGCTATGCAGGAGCTGAAGGGTCTGGCCAAGGAGCATTCTAATATACACATTGTTGAGATTGGTAAGTTTTTCATATATCGGTATACTGCCCAATTTAAAAGTTGTAATGCTCACAAATGTAATTTTTAGATTTGCGAAATTTCGAGGAATATGACAAGCTAGTTGGGCAAATCTCTGACGTGACCAAAGACGCCGGTCTCAACGTGCTGTTCAACAATGCCGGCATTGCGCCGAAATCTGTGCGCCTGGGCGCCACCAAGCAGCAGGATCTGACCGATACGCTGCAGACGAACACCGTGGTGCCCGTTATGCTGGCCAAGGCCTGCCTGCCGCTGCTCAAGAAGGCCTCGCTGGCCAACGAGGAGGCGTGCATGGGCGTCAAGCGCGCTGCCATCATCAATATGAGCTCCATTCTGGGCTCCATCAAATCAAACACGGACGGCGGTCTGTTGCCGTATCGGGCCTCCAAGGCAGCTCTGAATGCGGCCACCAAATCGATGAGCATCGATTTGGCACCCCAAAAGATACTCTGCGTTAGCCTGCATCCCGGCTGGGTGCGCACCGACATGGGCGGCAGCAATGCGCCCCTCGATGTGGGCACAAGTACCACGCAGATTGTGGAAACCATTTGCCAGCTGAACGAGACGCACAACGGCGGCTTCTATCAGTACGACGGTGCCCAGCTGCCCTGGTAGAGCCGATCACCAGATTTGGCCTGTGTTTCTAATATATATTTTGTTTGCTATCTATGTAAACTGTTGGTTTGAAAATCATGAGTTTGTCTTATTTGTAGCCAGTTCCAGGCAGATCAGAGCGGCGGATGTGGCGCTGCTGGCGGGTTGCCGTCCATGGGGTATGCCACACGCTTGCGCAGATCGAGCCGAGGACGTCGGTTGTTCGCATTGGCCGTGCCGTCGCCGGTTATTGGTGGCGGATCGTTCCAGCCGGGCGTCAGCGAACCTAAAAGGTTTCGAGTGAATGGCAACACTTATACTTTCTTTTTCGAGCAACCCATTTCCGTTTGTTTACCTGGAAAGGCGCCGCTGGGCGCAATGTTTTGGCCCATCGGTGGCGGCGGCTGCGTTGCGGTTGTTGGCGGCAGCGGCGGTGGCGGCGACATATTTGTCACTAGTGTACTGAAACGTTGCAAATTTAAGCTGCGTTTTCGCCTTTGACAGCTGCTTACGAATTTTATTATTGTTTTTTTTTCGATAAATATCAACAAAATGTGGACGCAGCCAACAAAAAAACAGACTGCGAATTGCGCGCGCAGCCAACTTTAAGTGAGTGCGGAATTTGCGCACAGCCAACTTCATGCGTTAGACGCTAGAAAGCGCCACCATTTTGAATTACTAACGTTAATTCAATTACGATACGTTACATTTTGAAGAAGCATTTGTAAGAAACCTTTAAAGAATGTTTTGTGCATATGTGTTTTATTTATTTTGCTTATTTTGCAACTGAAACATAAAATTTGTTTGTAGTGCATTTGTAGGGCTTTGTTAAAAAAATGATAATCAATATAATGTTGAAAAGAAATGTTTTAAGTACTTGTTGTATCTCTGGTCTCTTACAATAGCCGCTGTCACACGCACAAGAGTCTTGAGTCTAATCTTGTGCAGTGGCCAGCAGCTGCAATAAGCACCGTTTATTTATGCCGCAGATCGTACTACACAGACATGTATTTATATATAAATATATAAATCACAGTAATTCACTCTTAAAAATGTTAAGTGACTTGTCCTGAGCTTATGAAGGACTAGCTATGTTGGCATATTTGATGCGATTTCGTTGATGTTGCATTAATGATGAGCCACGGGCACAGCATATGTTTCGGTTCACAAATCCAAAAGAATGTGGGTGTGTGTGTTGAGTGTGTGTGTTGGTCACTATATTGAATATTTGATTTGGTATTGTTTTTGCTTTCTTTTTTTTTTGTTGTTCTTCGTTTTTAGGCGTACTTATGGGTGTTCTTATTGATTTCCAATTTAAGCCATTTCTTGTCTGCACAATTTGGCCAAAATGTATGTATGAATAGTATCAATATCAACATTTTTGAAAATTTCTGTTTTCTTATTTTGTATACTCTTTTTAAAACTTGAAGCACAAGGAAAAAAATATTTAAAAAAATATATATATATATATATTATTATATTGTTTATCCTTATATGTTTAATGCACTTGCAAAAAAAACTATTTAAAAAAATTATTGTTCCTTTATTTACATATTTTTGCAAGATTTGCTGCTGCTGCTGTTGTTGCTGTTGTTGTTGCTGCTGATTGCAGTTGCTCGTCGATGTTGTCGCTTAATTAACAATATTTAACTGAGACAATGTTCTGGCCGCCGTGCCGCTTTTATAGTTGCAGGTAGACCGTCGCTGTCGACGTCAACGTCGACGTCGACTGCGCTGCTAGCTTTGCTGCTGGGGTCGCATCCCTCAAGCTACAAAGTTGCCATTGCTGTTGTTGTTGTTGTCAAGTTTTAACTGCCTGCTGAAGACAGCCACATACGCACACCCACACACCTACACAAACACACACACACACACACACATACACTGGTCAGCAAGCTAAGGTAAGCGAAGTCTTACATGTGTGTGTGCTTGTGTGTGCGTGTGTGTGTGCCTGTGTGTGTCTGTGTGTAAGTGACTTTGTAATATTATTAGACGGTTTTAGTGGGCGCAGGGAAGGTTACAGGGGCGGGGGCGGGGTTCAGCGGCGCTGTTCTGTGCTAAAACAAAAAGTCGCTGCCTACTTTTAGGCGCTGGTCGATTGCAAATCAAAAAGGAAGCAACAACAGCAACAACAAGCGGGGCAATAATATGACAGAGAAGAAGAAGAAACCCCCAGTATACTAAACAAAACAAAAAAAAAGAATTTGAATTTTTTAGTGCTTAAATCAACTACAATTTGCAAACTTTGAAAAATGTTAAATCTAAATAGATTTCCAAATGGTGTACACAAGAAACTAACTGTAACAAGAAACTGTGATAGTCTTAAGCTGTACTCTAAATTAAAAAAAAAATTAAAATTAAATTAAAAATTAAAAAAAAATTTTATTTTTCTATTTATGCAACATTTGCGATTGATTCTAAACCTATTAAATGAATAATGTAACATTTGATTTCAGTTTAAGGTCATTTTAGAAAAGTTTCGTACTGCTCAAATTTAGAGCTGTGATTTTTCTCGCAGTGTAGCGGCAGCAGCTACAAAGGAATTCATTGAGGCAGGTTATACGAAAAAGAAGCCAAGCTCGCTCCGCATGTGAGCTGGAAATATGATGCGGCCACGAGCTGTACGCAATTGCAACTTCACGTGCAACTCGCACTTGCCACACAGCCAATGCCCAATTCCGTTTGCTTGCCCCACCCCCCCCCCCCCCACCCAACACACAGGGTGGTTTCTGGTGGAGGGGGCGGGGGAAGGGGCCAGCGGGGATGCAATCTGTAGAAACCATCGTGTGTGCTACGTAACAGGGTAAAAAAAACGAAATAAAACTAAAGAGATACTCGTGGATAGCTTACAGTTGGGTGTACTCAACTGCACAAATACCCTGTGCACAGTTCGAAAAAATTTTAAAAGCAGCTCTTAAAGTTTTGATGTGAATTTTAAGTGAATATCGTTTGATATTTTAAACTTGATCTTTAAGCTGATTTAAGCTGAAAATGATTTTGTGGCCACTTTGATTTTTGGGCATGCGAATATACCCGTTTGGCGCTTGTCGAACAGTGTATAAGTGAATAAGAAATAAAATGAAATAGCATTGTGCTATGCATGTGACACCTTTAACTGAACACACGCTCAGGGCAGCCCACAGACACCCTAACCCGGCGGCATAAGCACCCCCAGTCCCCCCACCCCCCACCCACCATCCCGTTGACCAACCCCCGCCCACAGGTCAGGCTGGCGATCACTTGTATGGCATCGCCGTTTGGAATGCTTCGCTGCGCTGCGCCCGTATAACGGGGCCTGTCCGTGTGGGGAATCTCAACAAGCTAGCCAGCGGGGGCAGCAGCTTAAAAGACAGCACCGGACAGCGGACAGCGGACAACGGACAACGGACAGCGGACAGCGGACAGCGTGGGGGTGGTGGAGGGGCGCTAAGCGAAAATGGCGAGTATCAAGTGACAGATTGTCTGCAGCAAAGAGGCCAACGGCGCTCGCAGAGCTCGAGCGGAGCGCAGCTCTATTCTATATATTCATACACTGTGCGACAGGTGCAAAAAGGGTATATACGTATTTGACATTTGGTATATAGTATATACTGTACTAGAGTTTGAGTACCGATCAAAATTCGGTCAGAATTCTAAAGTTCTTAAAAACAGTTTGTATTTGTTTAAAGCAAAATATTTAGCTTAAAAACAGTTTGTAATTGTTTAAAATACTTAAAAATTTAGCTGAATATATTAAAAAATTACAAATGTAATATGACCTTAAATCACAGTTTGACAGTCACTTTGTGTGCCAAACAGTTTGACAGTCAGCAAAAACAGTAATTACTTATAGTCAATTTAGTCCATTATTGATGCGATAATTGAACAGAGTATTGGCTGGCTGTGAGCACTCGACTGTTATGTGCTTACCTTGTTGTTGTTGTTGTTGGCTCTGCTTCTTCTTGTTCTTGTTGCTCTTCTTCGGCTGGCGCTGCTTCTTCAGTTTGTTTCACTAGCTCGTGTTGTGGGTCTTGCGAAACCATAATTTTCAAAGCAACACACACACACACACACACACACACACACACACACACACTTACACACACACCTATACACATATTTATGTGTATGTATATATATTCATGCGTGCTCGTTAAACTGACAACACTCTTTGACACCTGCTTTTTGTTCTCCCGATTTCCCGTGCCGTCTCTCTCTCTCTCTCTCTCTCTATCTCTTGCTCTCTCTCTTTCTCATGTGTGTCATGATTGTATTTCGACTCCCCCCATAATTCTCGGGCATAATAAATTATGAAAATCCTTGTTAGGCGAGTTTCGGTTCAAGAGGAAACCGTATTTAAATTTCGTATAATTTTCTATTTACTGGAAATTACAGTTTACAGCAAGTTTCAATCTCTGTTTGGGCTACCGAACGGTATATTTCTTAGAAGCCCTAGAACCTCCAATTTCGTAGGAGGGAAAGTTTTTTAATTGGAAAATTAGAAGGACAAGTGGCCTGCAGGACACACAACCATAAATGTATTTATTTATATATTTTGTCCAAAAACGAGTAAGCTAATTATTGTTTTTCCTTCCAACTGGATATCCTCGCAGTTCGAAAACTGCCTACCGATTTTTGTTACTATATTTAAAATATTTTAGTGCTCAAATTATCAATTTGAATACAATGTTTTTAGAATCGAATTCATGCTTAATAGTAATTTCGAAATTTGAACAACTTCTGAGGTATTTATTACCTCAAAAATCTGATGAAGAGCATTTTTTAAATAATCCAAAATGTAGTTTTTACAACACTTTAAGAAGACACATTTGAGACTTTAATATTATTAAAGCTTATTCGAGGTAATTCGTGAATAGAACAATTTCTGTCTGTCTAATGTTGTATAAAATATAAGTGTATATCAGACACCTCTCAAATTTCTTGATAACTTACTCCTCTTTGGTTTTCATGTCTTTTGAGAAGAATTCCCCCTTAACTGGCTACTTTTTCTGCTGGCTTGTCACTCATTAACTCAGGACCTTCAATTAGTTAGAGCCCTTTATTACCCACTGGTTGCTTCGCTGTTTACCATTCACCAGTTATTTTCTAGCCATTATTTTAGGTAATTTAAAGGGTTGTTTCTTGTGTTTTTTTTTTTAATTGGCCGCCCTTTTACCTGATAAGCCCCGTTTAAGATCTAGCCAAAAATAATCCAACAGTCACTCCAAATATTAAGCAGAATTTGATTTAATTTTTTAAGTTTTTCGCTGCGCTGGGAAAAAAATGGGAATCCAAAAAAAACGCAAATACAGAAACTAAGAAACTGTATATTTTCTCTCTTTTTCAATTAAAGATTTTAAATATTTGATATTCAATCACAATGTTATAAACATCCAATTCTTTGAGAACGGAAAGTAATTTAGCAGTTGAATAATCTATTGCAAAAAGCTTTCATGAAGCTATTAAAAATATATTTTTTATTGAAAAATAAATCACATAACATTTAAAAAAACAAAAAAAAAAAATCAATAATAGCGAATGAAAATTTGACAAGCCAATTTGGCCGCAAGGCTGGCAATTTGTGTATATAATGAATGATTCAGGGTACGCCTTCCTAACGGTATTTCTACCAATATCATACTATATTTCTCTTTTTTGTAATTATCTCTTTTATTTCTCTCTCACTAAGCTTTTATATTTCTCTTATAATATTTTATATCTCTAAATTTTCTTTATTTTCACTTCTGACTTGATTTCCATCTTTATATCTCTCTTCTGTCCTCTTTTGTTTGTGTCTAAACTGAATACTGACAAACGGACAATTAAATTTCAATCAATATTCATGAAATAACATTGTAATTAAATGCACACACACACACACACACACACACACACACACACACACAAATTGCTTAAGTTTTTATCCTGGGGGGTGGGGCTCTTTTGGGGCGTGCGTTAAGTCCTTAGCTTAAGTTCTTAGTGCGTGCACGTCAAACGTGTCCTTTGCAGCGCTTGCGAGGCCAGTGCAGCCAAATGGACGGACGTTGATGGGGCGTGCAACAAAGATGGCAACAAATTGTTGCAGCCATCGTCGACTGCAGCGCGTCATTGAAGACGCAGCGTGGCACGCGTCCTGCCAAATGCCAGGCCACAAAAATCTAGGACAAACAATTTGGCTTGGCGGGCTCGACAACAGCCACACACAGTCAACACACACACACACACACACCGGATACACACCCCATTCTCGTTGATGACGTCGCAGACGCTGTTTTGGTCTTTCGGCTTTTTTGCTTCGGCTTTGTGTGTGCTTGTTCTTCCTCCTCCTCTGCTCCTCTGCTCCTTGCTTTACGCTTTGTTTATTTGGGTTTCGCAACGTCACTGGGTTACTGTGCTGGCTGCTCCTGACCTGCGCCTGGCCCCAACACGGCTCGGCTCGGCCCGGTCCGGCCCCGATCCGACCCGGCCCGGCACGGCCCTGATGCTGCTGCTGCTGCTGCTGCTGCTCGGTAACCTTGGCCACAGCTGGCTGACAATGACGTCAGCAGCAGCATCGGCCACGCCGGGTAAATGGCCTCTGTCAGCGCAGTCACATGTTGCTGGCACCCAGCCACAATTCACGTACAGCAGCAGCGCCTGAAAGCAGGCAACGTTTTGTGTGTGTGTGTGTGCTTTTTTATCAAATTTCAAATTTTCAAATAGGGTTTTAAGCCATTATTAATGTTGCATTGAAAAAAAATTGAATTAAGCACCGAGTAAAGAATGTTCTCAGTACCAATACATTTTTTTTAAATACTGCTTTCGGGTCTGTAAGAGCTGTAAGAGTTTCAAATTTATTTTATACATGAGTTTGTTATGATGTTTTCTCTGAATAAGAGTATCTAGTATTCAGAGAAATCTTTATCCTTCTTTTTATCGAATTATATACATTTTTAGTATTGGTTATCTCTGTTCCATCAAATCTTTATATATGTGCTCTTGCATATGAACTGCAGTATAGTAAAATATGTATTTTTTTAACTACAACAATTAGCCCAAAAATATCGATTTGAGCTTTAGCTTTCTTTAATCATATATAGGAGATTATAATAGCTAGAGAGAGGCAAGAATTTTTCTTTACAGGTGGCATTATTGAATGCAAAAAATGTTATAATTTTTTCCATAATTCGTTAAATTTTCGGAAAATCGATAACAATCGATCAACAGTCTTGGTTGTTTCCGCACATCTTTGAGATAATGATATCAAACAAACCAAATTTAGTGTATAGGAATTCCATATACAACATAAGGAACAAGGTAATTTTTAATTTAAAAAAATCGATAAATATCGATTATCAGCGTTTGCAAGTTATAATAGAAAAAGGCAGCCAATGTGGTATGAAAGAGTGATAATATAGAATAACGTTTATAAAACTGTTTTAATCTCAGCACAGGGTATCTGTTAGTCGAACACAGTCCATACAAGCACTTAACTTATTTCCTGCATCGCTGTTGTTTTCTGTGGTTTAGCTTGTCTATTGGATTACTCTTGAAATAGCTGCCAAATATTTTGCTGGCCACAAACTTACCCACAAAAACTTCAATTGTCTGCTGGAAATTGTTGGCAAAAATGTTGAGCACAGTTCTGGTTTTGGAATTCTCTTTATATTCGCATGCATTAATAACGAAACAATTTCACAATTTACCTAAGAACTTAAATAGTTAGCACTTCTTAGACGTAGCTTTGCTTTAGAAGATGTTCTATAAATTTCCGTGCAATTTTACCGACAGTGAAAATGGAAACATGCCCAGCTTTGTGTACAGGCCCAAGGACTTCACGTGCGGTAGAATTCCACAGATATTTGTAAAGAAATTTTAACTTTTGCTGAACGGCATGCACAGGCTCATATTTTGATTTTTTATCATATTTTTAAATGCTGTATATTGAAACTTCATTCCAAAACTAAGTAAATTTATAAAACTCGAATATTTTGTTTGGCCATGCTAGACTTTTTTTGTTTTAGCAATTTGAGTGCAATTCATAATTAAATTTACAATTAAAGAAACAATAATAATTAATGTACAATTTATTACAAAAGAAAAGTCTTAATAATGATAATAATATCAGTAACTATAGTAAAAATAATAATTTTTGTAATCAAATAAAATAAAGCGCCCCATTGTTATAGAAACATGTTTATGTGAAGATTAATTTGAAAACCAATTAAAATCTAAGCCAACGCATTTCCCTATTCTACTCTTTGATCTTTCATCCATTAAGTCGTTGTTAAAAGCACTCAATGAGAATACTACGAATTTGTCAAGTAAAAGCTCAATTAGGAACAAAATTCTAATTCACAAAAAATTTGTATTATCCAGAAATTTGGTGAAAACAATTAAAATTAAATAATAAAAACTTTTTGTACTTTTTTTTAAGCAAAAATGAAGATTAAACAAAACTCAAGATTGCCAAAGCTGAACGAAATTAAATTAAGGACTTTTCTAATTCTTACCGGCGTCATAAAGTTGTTAAAGAATAGGCACAATACGCTAAATTTTCGCGGATCGTTTTTGTGTTGCGCCTAAGAGCAGGCAACACTTTTAAAAAAATGTTTTTACGCTCATTTTTGCATTTGAATCGTAGTTTGTTCAGTTTCTTTATTCTTTTTAACAATATCTTTTAGCTTGTTTTATTTTTTGTTGAATTTCTCTGTTGATCTCCGCCGAACGGTCGAGCTCAACGTGTCAAGTTTTTGATTTTCAAATGCTCAAAACCTGATTAGTTGAACTCGTGCGTAGGACGCAGCAAATGCAGGACGCAGGACACTTATTAGAATAGAATTGTAAAAATCGACAACTTACTCAGATGGTCTAGATTGTCTTGATGGGGACACACGACAGAACAACACTTGACAGCACTTGGCAACACTGGCAAAAAAAAGCAGCAAAAAAAAAACAATATATTCGACTCTAAACTGATATGGTTAAAGTTGATTTTGAAGTTGATGTTGAAGCTGGCATCGGCCAGTTTTGGGAGCCAGAGATGCTGACGAACTGGCTGGCTTGGAGACGTGCTTCCGACTGATGTTACCAAATGCGCCAGCTTCAAAATGTTAACCCATAACCCAGGCGCAGGACTTGCACAACGCTGGCAGCGACGCCGGCAGCGAACTCGCTAACGCTTTTTGCTGTCGCAGGGAAAGTCCTTTGCTGCTGCCACTGCTGCTGCTGGCTCTTTTTTTCTCAATGAAATTTCATGTGGCAGTCCTTTTGTGGCAGCAGCGCGGCTGCAGCTCGCTTCCAAGCCCTGTCGCTGCTGCTGCGGCTGCGGCTGCTTTCGCCGCACCTTGGCGAACAACAATAACTGCTTCATATCCTGTGAATGAATGCCAGCTATGACGTCATCAGCATTCAACCAACAAAAAAAAAAAAATAATAAGTAAAATAAATAAAAAAAAATTCTAAAAGCAAGCCGAAAGCAATTCGTGTGCTTTCGTTTTCGTTGTCGCTTTCGCTTTCTGTGGCTCGGCTCGAATCAGTTCGGCTCGGTTCGGCTCGGCTCGGCTCGGCTCGGCTCGACGGCGACAGTGCCGCCACTAGGTCACTGTGTTAGCAGCATCCGCAGACAGCCAATCGATGCTCGCCCAGAGCGAATTTGGTGATGACGACGACGGCGACGGCGACGGCGACGGCGGCAGCAGCAGAGAATCTGAATGATTTTTGGGCACTTGTTTTGCACTTGAATACAGCGCTGCAGTTGGAGCTGCAGCCTGTGATGACGTCGACACCTGTTTGACATTGTCAACACACACATACACACACACATACACACACACACACATACACACACACACACACACACATACACACTGCATTTGACACTTTGACCTTATGCTGGCAGGAGGTCCGCTATTTTCCGTTGGTCCAGCCTGGCATGCCCGCCCAAACCTGAAGTCGCTCGACCTTCGCCTTTATTTTTAGTGCGTTTTTCTAAAAATACATAAACGGGGTCAGCGCCAGTCGAGCAGCAACACAAGTTTTGCAAGTGCTGCAACTTCACAGCACAACACACACACACACACACACACACACACATGCACATTTTAAATAACAGCTACTTCACTGCCAATTGCCAGTCAATTTCAATTACATTTGCATATGCGTCACTGATATGCCCCATTGATAAGGGGCTAGGACATGTGGGAGGGAGTGGGAGAGGGGAGTCTATATACATACATAGATAAAAAGGTACGATGCCTCAAAGCTGCCTCAGTCCTCTGCCTATCAACGTTAGTGTATTTTTATTATGCCATTATGGACGCTGTCTACCTAACGGAATATATGTATGTATCTCAAATACACAGAATATGTATACATGTACTATATATACACATAAATATATGCTAATTATATATGCGTAATCTATATTTGCTGTTGTTGGTGTTGATTGACTGGGAGATACCCTCTTAATTTACCTGTTTATGTTTCCAATTTTAAAATAAAAAGTTTATTATTAAAACAAATTAGAGTTATTAGAAATTAGGTTATAATCAGTTTTCATACTTTTCATATAACAAGCTATATATAATTTAGTTCAAATAATTTGTATCTCTAATATTTTGTCCATCAAAATAACTTTTTTATTATGGTACAAAATGGGGATTTGAGCTATGTTGATAGTTTATTATCTGTTTATAAATAATAATAATTATTATTATTATTCATTTACTTACTTAAAGAGCCATTTTAAGATATGAGATCAGAGATAAATAAATAAATTCCATTTTGCAACGAATTTCTTTTATTTGTAAATTATGTAATTAGATAAACAGTCCGCATGTACAAGTAAAATTATTTAGACACAATTTTTTTATTGATATCAAAAAATTGAAATTTTTTATTTTGGAAAATTTACCTCCGGATATGCCCTATGTATGTTTTATTATCGTATACATATCTGATTTTTATTATTATAACCTCTTTAAACAGACTTTTTGGCAACCGGTTAAATAAATACGTAAAATCTCATATTTAATACACTGAGAATATTTAGCGGTGAACTTAATGTGCATATAGAGTGTATATGTAGGGGCGATATATAAATATGTATATATTAATGTATATTTATGCCAGATGTGAATAGAAAGCAGCTAGCCAACAAATCATTTATTAAAACAAAAATTTAGTTATGTTTTGCTCTAAATATTTATTATTCAACATATATATTTGACAAAAAATATATATTTAACTTGAGGTTTAAGATCCTTAATTAAATTTGCCAAATTCTTTTTAATGTTAAGCCTTATTGTTTTTAAAAGTTAGCTTACCGTTAATCCTTATTATCCTTAATAATTGGTTCACACTTACAAAATGTTGATGCGCTTTTAAGACGCATTACATTTAAATCCGCTTAAAGGTGTTGTTGTTTTGTTCGAGCTGCATTTATTAATGCTGATTTGCATTTGTTGTCATAATTTGCAAAGGTTTTGTTATGATAATTCTTGTGAATATGCAATTAAGATGTTTCGAGTTTACTCTAAAAATTCCTGGAATCATTTTCTAGAAGCCGCTAGGAATTCTGAGTAGAGCAAGAACACTGAACATTTTTCGCAGCTAACGAGCTCAATCAGCGAGTAAAAGGTGCTCGCATTATTGTTGGAATCGCACCAGCTTTGGAATTTAGGAAGCATTTGTTATTGCACTGCGATAAACTACAATAATTGCCCACAATTTCATTTCTCTCAGGTTGCACCTCCCATTTGCCACGTATGCAACACCAACCACCCAACCACCCACCCACCCACTCGGTGCAGATGCCATCAAAACATTTAATGATAAAAAAAAATTCCGTTGTCGAAGGACCTGCACAATCTTCTCTCAATTTGTTTGCAATCCCTGGAATTTCTGGTTTTTGTTGTTGTTTTAATTGTTGTTAGTGTTATTAATGGGGATGCCAACGTAAGTTGAGTGGATAATATTGTTGAGCTATGGGTGCTTAACTCTTGTTGAGATAAAGAGCTTTTTGCCCTGAAAAGTTATCAGTTATCAGGCATTGCAATTGGCCACGCGTGCAATTCAAAGCTTAATATCTGGGACATTTGGGTCCAGGTGTGGCTGCTGGTGTGACTAATTAACGTATCTATTAATAGAATCAAGCATCAGCTGGAACACGGAACCGGAGCTGGGAATGGAACATGGAATTTGGAGCAGAGCTTACGATGGAACATGTTGTCAAATACTGGAATATACATATATGAAATATAGCCAAAAATCAGGCATAAAATAGATTCTGGAATGAAAGTTAAAGTGGAATATATTGTGAAAAATAGAAAAATATTATATAAATAGAAAAATAGATATCGAAAATAGAATTAACATGGAATTTGGAACAGAGCTTACAATGGAATGTGTTGTAAAATATGGGAATATATAAAAAATAGCAAAACAAAACAAAGAAAAAAGCAAGTTGATCCAGAAACATATAAAGCTATCGAATGAAGAATGAAGCATGGAGGAATGGAATGTTTAATTATAGATATTACAAACAAAATTATCTAAAAGTGGACTGGCTAAAATTTTCAAACAAATGGAAATGGAATGAAACGGTATAATGTGGAATATGGAGTAAAAATTGATGAGGAATATGAAAGTGAACTAAAAGTGGTTCGTAGAATGCAACATGGGTAGAAACTCAGACTGCAACTTGAAATAAAACTTAGGTTAGAGTCTTGAGTGGAACGTGGAATTGAAATTGAAAAATAAAATGGATATAGAAGAAATAATGGAATGAAACATAAAATTAAACGTGCAACGTGAAGTTAAATATAGAATATAGTAGATTGAAATATATCTAAACATAAACTTAAGTATAAGACATTAAATGGATGGAACATTGAATGGAACATAGAGTACAATAAAGAGTGGAAAAGAGAAAAAAATGCAAGCCAAATTTTCCAAATTCTAAAAATAAATCATATGCCAGTCAAATGCCAGGCGTCAGCTAATTCCTGCCCATTATTATGTTGGTGTTGGCCATCAAGTTCCATGGACATTTAAATGCCCTCCCTCCGCCCAGCGGGCCAATTGCCAATCCATTGATGACGCGGGCTGGCCGCATTCTCGAATTTCATTCACAAAACTGAAAATGCAGCAGTTCAAGGCAATCCCAGGAGCGGTCCACATTGGCCAGCTGCTAACGTCAGACCGTCAAAGGCACGAACGGACTCAAAATCCGAAAGCGAATTTAAATCCAATGCAGCCGGAAACTGACCTTCATGTGCAATGACGCAATAAATTGAAAGGTTTGCCTTGTGGCTGGAGCCAATGCGGCTTATTAAACCGATTTTCTATATTTATCAAAGGGAGTTTGATTCATAGCATTTTTAGTCAATTTAGAGGAGTTTGTTATTATTTTTTTATATTTATAGCATTAATTATATATTTTAAAGCAGTTATTTTCATAAGTTTCCAGGACTGAAATTTAACATTTAGCAATTGTCAGAAATTTAACACTTTGGCAATAATATTTGCAGAATCAAAAAATCAAAAAAATGTATTTTGAAAAGTGGATATATTTTTAATGTATAATCAATCTAGAGGCTAAATCATGCCCAAAATGGCAGAAAACGTGAAGATCAGTTCAGTTTTGACAAAGTTATGGGAATTTAAAACATGGGAGCTATGGATCCGAGGGCTTTACATGTCAAAATTTTTGTCAATTTTGGCATGATTTTTGACCAAAAATTGGACCCCCCCAGAATCACTTTTAATGTTGTTTTTTATACTAATTATGACACCAGAAAACGTTTAAAAATAAAAATTTCCAATT